>JAAAKQ030483637.1:11655-22121 GCA_010016005.3 Zanna intricata
TATTTATTAGTAGGTTGAAAGCTAACTTTTTGTATGCATCAGGTACACTCTTGATCTAACAAATCATTGTTATTTGGCAATGTATATATATAAATTGCATTATTATGCACTATTTATCTGCTTCTCTTTTTTGGTAATGTTATAGTTTTAATTCTTAAAAAAAAACTTATTTCATTTCTCAGAATTAAAAAACAAATCAACTGTTAAAGTGGTAGGTCAACTGCCTCTTGGCAAAAAATTACAGAATTTCTCTTGACTTCTACTTCTTTATCAGTTATTGTTTCTAATGTCCTATGTTTTCTATGTATATTGTCTTCTATTGCACACACTATTTCACTTGCAGTTACATAGTTTTCTGTTCTGAAAAGTCCTTCTGAAGGATCACATTTATGAATCCATTAATGTGCCTAAGCTTTTGTGTACACTCCAAAAAAACATTTGAAGACACTAACTGTCCAATTCTTGTTGTTGAAGAAAAGAACCTATGTTTTGTATGCCTGGAAACTACTTTATAATAAAATCATACTAGGCAATTATGTAATTAAAAAGAATAGCCTGTAGCTGACAAAGGGATTTGGACCAGTAATACCTTTTTTTATAATTTTTTTCTTTTGTTGTAGAAGTTATATTTTACTGCAATGCATTTTACATGGTTTACACTTTTTCTCATATAAGATTCAACTGCTGCAATAAATAAAACTTGCAGACAGTGCAAGTTTTGACACTTACACTGACAGTTGAATTATGAAGTCAGATTTCAAAAAAATTGGGAAAGGAAGAAAATTAATTTATTCACAAAAATATATCTAATTAGGGACACTTTCGCCTGATTGGTTTTGTAAATAGATGGAATTGTAGAATTTTTAGTACCAAGAATCAAAGAATTATAAAGCAGCATGAATTGCACAGTCTGGTGTGGAATAACATTGCAGGGCATCACTGAATCATTCTCCTTTGAAAATAACAATGGTGATCCTGTGATGGTCATCACAGAGTAATAGTGATGATAACAATGGGGAAAATAATGAAAATGATGTCAGGAAATACTTCACAATTTCATAAGATCTGCAATGGAAAACAGATGTGGAATGTGGTTTCAACAAGATGGCATCACCTGTTACACAACTGCAACCAAAATGCAAATTTTATGAAACATTTTTTATGATTAAATAATTTGCAAAAAATCTGCAATGGATTGGCTGCCACAGCCTCCAGATCTGACTGACCCCGACTTCTTTTTATGGGAACACCTAAAAGAAAGTGTTTGAAAACAAACCCCAGATAATTCTACAACTATAGGAAAATAGTTGTGCAGAAATTAATTAGGGCACTACAGCTACAGCTAATAACAGTTGTTATGGAACAACCATAGAAACAGCTTGTCTGTTTGAAGTTGAAATGGAAAACATTTAAAAGATGTATTTTTCCAAACATAATGTTAAATAATCTCCATGAAGTGTTATTTATTATAATCATAAATAAAAATGAAAAACTGTTTCAAACCTGTTGTGACTTATGGATCAGCCACTAGTAGTAGTATGCTTATTATTTTCAAAGTGTAAATACTTAATAATAAAGTGATCCTCCAGGAAATCAATATTAACATAGTGAGCTACCCATAACAACAAACATCTGATCCTTTTGGACTTCCAAAAACAAACAATGTTAGCGAGTTTAAGTTATTAAAATAATCACGCAAGTTTGAATTATTTTCTTCAGTTTTCCAAATAAATGTTTAACATAACATTTTTGTTTTTTTATGTTTAACATAATAAAATAAATTAAACAGTTTTACCACACTAAACGTAAAATGAACAACAGAAATATCATTCACAAGTTCATTATACATTATATATTATTTACGATAGAATGCTATAAAAACAAAGTGTAACTATTCTTACATCAAACTCATTTAAAATTTGGTAATCTAAAATTGGTTATTTCTCAACAAAATGTTAAAACTGGGTAATTACAATAAATAAATAAATAATTACAAAATGTATTTAAAAAAAATTATAAATAAATAACAAACATTATCTAAACTAACTGAAATCATTGAAAACATTTTGAAAACCAAACAAATCCAATTAGAGAAACTGCCCTCATTCTTCACTACATAAGAAAGGAAACAAGGCAGATATGTATAGTTGTAGAGGAATTTCATTCCTACTAGTAAATTCTGTCAAAAGCACTACTGATCATAACTGAGAAACAACAGACAAACAGCTGAATACCACTAAGGATTCAGAAAAGAACAATCTTGCATTGAACAAACCTTCAACTTAAAAGTCAACAAACAAATTTAAAATTACGAGCTAAAAAATATATCATTACATCTATTAATTTCAAGAAAACATAAATTTCATAGGTAGAAAGTAATTTTTCAATATCCTTGCAGAAGCCATCATCTCTGACTCGTTTGAAATGACCACCCAGCAAATTAACTTTCTCAAAGAACCAGCCGAAAAAACAGGACTATAAACTTTTTTGAAATAACTGAATATATGACCAATTTAAAGCCAGCTCCTAAAAACTTGAGACAAAATACAGTAAAATAAGAAAAGTTGATAAACTCAAATACTTATGTGAAGTAACTGAAAATGTTTCAGAAAAAAATACAGTAAATCTAATCAATAAAATGAGATCAGCTTATCAAATCACCAAACATCTGTACAACAAAAAGTTCACTTATTTTAATTTAAAATTAACACATATATGACAGTAATTCGACCTGAAACCCTTTATGCAGCAGAACGTTTAAACCTTAGCAAACATAGTGATCTAAGTAAACTGGATGCAGAAGAAAGAAAAATACTGAGGAAAATATTGGGACCAATCAAAGAAAATGGACAATACCAAAGACGACATAACAAAGACTTGTATACACACATTGAAAAGATTAGAGACACTATCAGAAAACAGAATTGCTATCTAAGGACATCTGACTCACAAAAAAAAATTTCCATGCACATCTGTAACAAAAAACCCCAACAACAACTGGTTTCAAGAAATAAAGAAAAATTTAAATAATGCCCACCTCTTAGGAATAAATTACAAAAAATAGCAGTTTCAGGAGAAAAAAAAAATATTCAACTGCAACAACTTGGGTTATATAAAGGAAACAGAAGTGCACAAAGATTATGATAGAAATGTGCAAGAACAAAAAACTTTCCAGAATGAATTAATTGAACTTTGTGATCCAAAGTAGTCAATTCAAATGGAAAAAAACTAATTAGTCCTGTATTTAATCACTTTTTGAACTTATCAATAGAAACATACATGGTGTAGTATTTGTAACACTTTATGACAATTTTTTTACTTAATTCTAGAAATATTAACATTGTTATGCAATGTATGTTATGTGAAGTACATTTTTATATTAATTAAAAATCAAAAACAAAATTACCTATTTAACATAAGTCTATCATACAAAAAAATTAATTATGAAAAATCTTCCTAAATGAAGCTCTAATTCATTTCAATATTACAGAGTACATTAGTATGTAAATCATACACATAAATAATTTCTATAACATTTACTATACATTTTTAAAATGGTAATGGTTGTCACCAGGAAGAGATTCAATAAAAGATTAGAAATATGGAAGGCCAAACTTTGAACAAAGTTGATTTCATTTTTGACAGCAAAAGTAAACTGTTAAGAACCACTTCCTCAAGAACATAAATAAATATTACTTTCTGAAACGATTCAATATGCTCATTTCATAAAATATATTAAACAATATATTTGTTTTGCAGTATTAAAACAAAGTAATTTTTTGCTCCAGCTGCAATGTATTTATTATTTTAAACACCCTAGTAACTAATACAGCTGAAAGTTTAAATGTATTTTCATGTCCAAAATATAATACCTGTTCTTCTGGTTGAGTTGTTATCTGAGGTACTTCGGTCTGTTCTACAACAGGTTCTTCAATAGGTGGTGCTTCTTCCATCACCTAAAAATCAATATTTAGAAAAATAATTTTGTAAACAAAAATCATAAATTTTATAATATAATTATTAATCTACATCTGCAGTCCACTACTTCACTATATAATAGTTATTACACTTTTTAAGAGTAATAAATAATGATATTTGTGCAATATTTATACATATGCAAGACCTAGTACAGACACTGAAAACTATAAATACAAGATAAACCTATAAAATTTTACTTTACACATAGATCTGCAATAATGTATATGTTAATTAGCACAGAGTAAGACAATAAAAACATAAATAACAAATTACAGTTTGGTAATTCCTGGTAAGTTAAGCATGTTCATGAATAAACAAAATTTTCCAGCTATTCAATAAAATTGCTTTTCAATATGTAAAAATATTAAAACCTATTTTGCAAGTTTACAAAAATATATTAATCACTAATAAGTAGACATACTTTGTTTTTTAAAAATCATAAAATCATTATTAAATGTATAAAGTAATTAAAAAAATAAATAAAAACCGACTTCAAAAAATAATAGTAGTAAAAAGTTACAAATAATTACAATTTTATTTATTAACTAAAAGTAATAAGTATTTATAAAAGATAATTATTTTTAAAATTATGTGAAAGAGCTGAAATATCAGATGAAATCTTGCTGGGGAACATTTAAGACCAAATGTACTCGTACAACAGAAAGATCTTTTCTAAAATGTTTGCACAAAAAAACTGTCAATTATTATTATTCATTACTGGAGGTGGGGTTTTTTTATTTTGAAATTATGAAGCTACTGTGGTGAATTCATAACACTTTTCATGCTTCTTTAGAAACTATCAAAAACAAAATGTAACAATAATATTATAATTACATGTAATAATAATAATATGCTGATAATTATAAGCAAGTTTAATAAAACTACTGCTATAAATTTGTCTGCTTATGCTGTCAGTACTGAAACACATTTATTTTTTCCCAACTGAAAGTCTACAACTTAGGTCAAAGTTATACAACAGTGGTCCGTTTCTTCCCATTTCTGTTGCTAACTTATTATTGTAAATAAACGATTATTATTGAAGAACTTATTATTAATAAGTCTAACTAAACTTATTTAGTTACAACTAAGTAAGGATGTCAAATCAGCCATTCATTCTGATTTGACCTCTATCAGACACTTAATACTTCATATAAGAAAGCAATATTGTCATACTTAATCAAACATGCAATATAAACGTATTACTCTTGCATTCTATCTAATAAGTCAATTACATTTAAGATCTGTAGGAGTAATCCTAATTGTGAGAAAAAATCAAAAAATTACATAATTCTGAAAACATGCCAGCTTCCAATACTTATTTAAATTATATTAGATAATACTTATACCTGCTACACTAATTTATCAGCTGATCAAGGATCACACAAAATATACCGCTATTCCAAAATTTAATAATACAAAATAGATAACTGTTTAGATAATATCAATTAATGAATTAACTCATACACAATAATAAATATTACTGGCACACTATGATAAATTAAATTTTGTCTTTTATATTTTATTATCTATCTGAACGCAGTAATATTTGTTAACAACACAATGCATCATACAACAATAATAAAATAGCAATAAATTTTAAATTCTACAAACCTGTGAATCAGCTTTCTGTACGTAATTTGATGGGAAAATTCCAGTCCTATCACCAATGAGACCTGTCCACCAATCACCTTCTTTTTTAATAACAAGCATAACTTCTCCTTGGTTGAAACATAAATCACCAGCCTCTTCTGATTGGTA
Source organism: Zanna intricata (assembly GCA_010016005.3). Lineage (NCBI taxonomy): Eukaryota > Metazoa > Arthropoda > Insecta > Hemiptera > Fulgoridae > Zanna > Zanna intricata. Next base: position 17,392 of record JAAAKQ030483637.1, read on the forward strand.
CGGATACAAAGCTACATAATATTCTGCAATGAAAATAGTTTTAATTATAATACACTCACATATATATATATATTTGTTTTTCTTTCATTTATAAAAAAAAAAAAAAAAAATAAATAAAAATAGCTGAATGTTTATAACTTAATCTAACTAAAAATGTAACATTTTACTGGCTTATAGACACCATCAGCAAAAATAATCATCATAAGCCTGGTTTAAATTTTATAACTATAGAAGGTGACTGATTTATCCAAATTAGCATCATCAGAAGCACAAAAATGATCAAACTTACAATTTACGATCACTTTATAACATGATTCTGCCATAACATACAAGTTATAAAAATTTCCCTCTTACAAATCTAAAATTCGCTTATACAGCAGCATATTTAACATCAACTTGAATACATTGTTTCAATTAATGATGTAAACAAACGAATCATTCATCAAGCAAAGTAATGTAAATGAATTAACAAGAATTTGATTTTTACTAAATCAACACAAAAAAATTACAAGCATCAGTACGATTACTTGAGTCAAGCTGACTAATATGCAAGAGAGCAATAACATTTAAACAATAACATTTAAAAGAATAACTGAACTTAATTCCGACATAAATCAGAACCTGTACTCTATGATACTTGTATTCCAAGAATACAACTTCTATGAATTCTAACTTCTATTCTCTTAATATCTGTGAATAAATCAGTTTGATTTAGTGATAAAGCTCTCAATTTTTAATCAAAGTGTTACTGATTTGAATCTGCTTAAGACCGGTGTAAATTTGCTGGGTAAAAAATTTCAGATAGGAGATATCTGAAATTGCAAACCATCAGCTATGAAAATGAAGTGAGTCTACCCCCACTGTTATATTCCTTTACAGGATTGCATTTCTAATGGATGGATAATTACACTAAACAGAAGAATCTCTAGACGTATAAATAACAAATCACATTCTCATTCTAAAGTGAGATTTCCAGAAATGTTTTAAAGAATGGAAATGACTCCAGTCTAAGTTAATCTAATCTCAAAGTTCATACTTTGAAGGGGAAAAAGACTAACACTAAACACAAAGATATTTTTGTTTTAATACCGTGAGATAAGATACTTTTGAACAAATGTCTATTGAATCTCTATAGAATTGTACTAGATTTCCTGAAAATATTGCAGAGTTATGCTATATTGATTGTGATTTATTTGATATTTTATAGAAAAATAATTATTCATGGTAATTCTGAGTAAGATTATCCATCATTCATTTATCATTTTTGCTTCTTCACTTTTCCCATGATTTACTTTGCTTGGAAGTCAAATGAAAATTTTGTCTTATAATTTGATAAATACATATTAGTGCAGTTTACTAATGTGATTGGTAATTTACATGTCTAGAGATTAACTTCTGTTTAATGTAATTATCCATGGCATAGAAATTCAGTCCTGTAAAGGAATGTAGTAATGGGCTAGACTCATCTCATTTTCATAGCTGGTGATTTGCAATTTCAGATACCTCTCATCTGAAGTTTTTAATCCAGCAAAGTTACACTGGTCTAAACCAGATTCAAATCAGCAACACTTTGATTAAAAATTTAATGTTTTACTACTAAAGTGAAAAAAGACAATGATGTTGTTGTAGTCAAAAACTGAACACCAGGCAATTTTGCATATGGCTTAAGTGTTAATCACGTTTGGAGGAAATGACTCCTGTGCTTGGAGGGGGATTGTCCTCATTATATAACAGTATTTAGGTGATACTGAGTTTGAAAGAGGAAATTTTAGTCTTGAGGATGCTCTAAGGTCAGATCGACTATTTTCATCTGAGAGTGAGGGAAACATTGTTGCTGTACAAAAAACTGCTTGAAACAAACAGGAGTGTGATCTGCCGCCAAATAGAGGTGTCATTCTGCATTAATGCCCCAGCAGTTCGTGCTATTCTGTAACATCTCATTCAAGTTCTGTATCCTTTAGGTTCCTGATAGCTTGACAGATGATCATATGGCACATCAAATTTCATGGTGCCGTTAAATAGCGAAAAAGTTTGAAAATGGAAAATCTTTTTACATGAACAATATTGTGACAGATGATGAAATCTGTTGCATTATTATGATGTCCCAACCAAAGCTAACAACAAAGGTGGGTTTTAAAAATGAGAAGACCATCCATGGCTGTTCGAAACTCCAGATCAGTGAAGAAAAGGATATGGCCTTATTTTTTAGTATGAGCGGAGTTTTAGACTGAGTTGCATTAGAAACTCAAAAGACAGTTACAACGAAGTGATATATAGAGGAATGCCTGCCTAAAGTTGAAGCTCTCAAGAAGCTACACTCAAACTCAAGGATGGACTCATGGTTTTTTTACCCAATAATGCTTCAGTGCAATGTTGCAAAGTTTACTCCAAGTATTTGGCCAGAACTGGAATACAACGGTTAGAGCACTCTCCCTACAGTCCTAACTTTACTCCTTGTCATTCCCAGGTGAAAAATAGACTGAAAGGGAGGCATTTTACAAATGATGATGACCTTCTGAGGGCTTGGAACAATTAGTGTGCCCAGACTTGTGACAAAACATGGCAGGTTTATTTGAAGACTAGTTTCGAAGGATGGAGAAATTTATAATATGCAATGGAAATTATTTTGAATTATGAAAAAATAAAATCATATTGAAAAAATTTCATGGTGCCCTTTGTAGTTGTTGAATAACTGCAATGACCTTCTAATTTTGTTAAACATTTGATTTAATGAATTTCAATTAAAGTAAACAGTTTTAAAATATTTTATTGTACCTTGTTCCTGTGGGGGTATATCACCAGTTGATACAGGCTGAGTAACTGGTTGGATAGTAGTAACTGGCTCAGTTGATAATTTTACATACGATTTAGGAAACCATCCTTCAACATCATTCAAAGTACCATACCACCAACTGTCCTAAAGTTCAACAGAAAATAATTATACAATATACTATAAATTAGTAAAATATACCCTCATTATAAAATAAATAATTACAATGTGCTATCCACTGTTATTTTATTGATTATCAATGTTAATTAATAATTAAACAATAAACTACAGTGATATTGACTATTTACTAAGCTGACTTAAGTAACTAACACAAAAAAAAAAGAATTTTCTTTATCAGAGGCTCTTTTACAAGTGTGTCTTTATTTTATTAATAATGTATGTAAAATTCTCAATACTGGAATTCTCTGTTTCATGATTTACTTAATTATACTGATAAAATAAAGAATTACCAACAAATAAAATATATAACCTAACAGCATTTTATTTGATAATTATGAGAAAACTTGGAATCACTTGGAAGAGGATGGGACTATTTTCACCATTATTTGTCAAAATAGCCTATTGCTGAGATATTCCCAAGATGTTCCTGATATTCGTGCTCACTAGCTGGTACTATTTAATAAATATATATTTAAGAATTTTTAAAACTGTTTAGTAAATTAAATTTCTTAGATGATATCATTATTATCAAAATTTAATAATTGTTATAAAAGTAATAGCTTTATTTGATTGCATTTTAAACGTTTAAATAAAATATTCATGAATTACATTAATCTGTAATCAATCAGTAGTTCAGATTATACAAAAATATATTTAATAAAAAAAAAATATGTTTCATTAGGTATAATTTCAAAAATTTTATACAAAACAAAAAAAAAACACCTTGCTCTATGCTGAGCGTAATTCATTCAAATATAATACTATATGACACAGCAACAATATTTGTATTCAAATTGAACAAAAATCACCGAAAACATTACCAAAAAAATGATATATGTTATAAAGATAAAATTAGTATTTGCAATTCTTGAAGAGGTATTCACCATATTTCATGAAATTTAATGGGAATTTCAGAAGGGAATGACAGAGTCAACAGATTTGTTCAAAGCTTGTGTGACTTGAGTAAGGAGTGCTGTTGGAGTGGGTGAGAAGTACCAGACTGTATATTTTATACACAAATCATTAACCTTATTGAAAGAACTGGCAGAAAATATAACTCCCTTGAAAGATCAAGAACATGATCTTTCAGGGAACAGTAGGAGAGGACAAAAATGAGGCAATAACATTAACAAAGTTGATATGTTTAGGTATTTGGAAGAAAGGCTTCAGCAAGTTGGTGGATGCAAAAAGGATATCATTACTTACTGGAATAAGTCCGTATGGCCAAAGTGATAAGATATGTCAAATGTTTAAATGAGAAAAAGTGCCTAAAAATCTTAAGAGCAGACTGAGAAAGCAGGTTATACAACCAATTTTTTCACAACATGAGTGCTAGGGATGTTCATAAGAAAGAAGAAAAGATGATACATGCAGTGGAGATGTGTATATTGAGATGCTACTTGCAAATATTGGTCAGCAAACTGATAAATGAAAATGAAAAATTTTTGCTCAGCAAAAATGAAAATGAAAGGATGGATAAAATGAAATAATGGAATCTTAAATGATAGGGACATGTGTGTGTGTGTGTATATATGTACGTGTGTGTATGTATGTGTGTGTATGAGGGGGGAAGAGAAGTATATAGTGAAAAGAAAGAAAGGATTAAAAATATAGAAGGGGTAGACCTAAGAAGATATGAAGAAGTAAGATTCTTGGTTGGTAATTTGGAATGCATTGAATTGAACCCGAAAGGAATTTTGAATTGAAGATGAGGAACAACTACTACACTCCTGATCTAATATTAAAAATAATGAGGATAATGTAAAGTATGTGTTAAGAT
>JAAAKQ030483648.1:5965-22120 GCA_010016005.3 Zanna intricata
AAGCAAGCATTTAATAAGAAGGGAATAATGCTGTGTGGAAAGTTAAACTTAGTGTTTTATTTGTAGTGCAATGCTCTATGGAACTGAAACATGTATGATGAGAAAAGCAGATAAAAAATTAATTGAGGCATTTGAGATGTGAGTGTGGCGTTGAATGATAAATGTCAGGTGGCAATACTATGTAACAAACTAAGAAGAATTGGAGAGAACGAGAAAATGCTAAATGTGATTGAGTGTAGAGAAAGGAACTGTCTAGGACATTGTATAAGAAAATGTTTATGAGTGGATGCAATAGCAGGCTTAGTGAATGGAAGAAAAGGAAGAGATTTCATATGATGAATGGGATTATTGAAAAGAAAAAATATACTGAAAGAAAGAGGTTAGCAAATGATGGAATAAGGTGGAGAGTAGCAACCATGACAGGACCTGCCCAGGGTCAGTAGTTCACTATGAATGAATAAATTTCTTAATTAAACAAGCTAAATTTTATTGTTATTCCTTCAATGAAATTAATATATTTTTCTTCATTGCACAGCAGTGTGTAATATATGATCTCTCTTTGGAGTTCACATATTTATTTATTTCAAACATTAAACAGTACTCAGTTATTAGTCTAAAGGGGAACTGAATCCATTGTTATCTAACTTAGGTGATGTGTGGGTATCAGTTAAAAATTATTTCACAGATAGTATTTTATTTTTACTTTTATTTTCAAATTTACAATCCAAAAATCAATTTCAGTGCTGTGGAATCTTCAGATAGGAATAGGTTGCAATTTATAATTTTTACCGAAGATCTGGTTTTATTAGTACAAAATAGATTTATTTGATTTACGTTAATAGATTCACTAGCTTGAAACTATGTTTTCCGTGTATGATTATTATTTTATTTATTTATATTAATGTTATCATTTGTCTTTACATAAGTCTAAGTAGTATCATAAATGTCCTTATTGAAGAGATATGGGATAGTGGCAAATATTTTTTTCTTCCTTACCTCTCCTCAAAAGCATAATTAATCTAATAATCGTTGATTAAATAAAAATTGCTGCAGTAACATGATAAAAATCTAAGCTACTAATTAATGCAAATCTCTACCAAATTTTGACTTTGAGCCAAAATGTCTAGAGGATTTCTTATATTTATATATTTAAAAATCTGATGTGAATATCACAGGACTTCCTTGTATGCCTTAAATTAAATTACACATTTTTTTGTTGCACTTCATTTAAACATATTTCATTTGAAAGTGAGATACAATCCTCCAATCCTTTAAAAAAGTGGACAGTTACGAAATTGCTAAAATATTACCTTTTATTAACATCAAATATTTATACAATTATTAATTCAACAATCTTACACAAAATATCAGGATATAGTAAAAGTCCCTCTATAAAGGGACTTTTACTATACTTATACTCTTATACTAAATCGGTATTATTTGTGAGTTGCTGGATTAACAAGTTTTCAGATTTCTGATGTGTCGAATAAATAAAAGTTAATAATAGTTAAACAATTCCGTTTATTAAACTCTTGTATAATTGTTACAAATGTTAATTTCGACCTTAAGATGTAAAATATTCGGTTCTTATGGATTATTTGGTGAATAATCAAAAATGAAAATGAAACAATCTACAAGAAAAAGAACGATAACATGAAGAAATATATCTAAAAAAACCGTTAAAACCAAAGAAAGAATAAAAGGATGATGAATATAAAGAGAGTGAAAATTTGAAAACTAGAGAACATATACACAAATTAAGATCAGAAAAATTATAGCTAAACAAAGAGCAATTAAATGATTTGCAACAAAATCAAATAAACAAAATGATGATCAACTCCGACTTAGGTCTCCCTAATATTCTCATATTGTTCAACAATATCAGAGGAGTAATGAACTAAATGATAAGAATTTTTTGCAATTTATTAAAGATTGGGCACGTATGCTTCAGTGTAAATGTTGATCACGTGAGGGTCTATTTTTCATTCACTCTGTAGTTAACTTTAATGTTGATGAAATTAAATAGAAATTCCAGAATAATTAAATAAAATTATACAGAAATTAAACTAGAAATTCCAAAAGTAATACGATTCTAAATTATAATTTTCAATTAATATTAAATAGTCAGATGTTTCACCAAATCTATTACTTATAAAAAAAGGTTACATGTAAATAAAGTCTATACACAAATTTGCATTTGTGTATAGACTTTAATAACTATTAAATTACATATACACATTTTAAAAAGTCTATAAAATTTGATTCCCCTAATAACTTCTGTTTTTTTTTCATTTTTTTTTTATTGTTATTATTGACAATGAAATAATATAATATTATTTATTATAATAATTTTTTTACAATCATGGGTTAATAATTATTGACATTATATATGTGTATGTCTCTGTTTAATACTAAATATCTAGATTCTAGATATGATTTATCTATTCTGATTTTTTTTCTAAAATAACCACCAATTTATTTGACAGCCCTCTTGTGGTTTGTTCCTAATTTTAGTATTGTTTAGGAGTAAAATTCAAATATTTAGTAGTATGATTAAAATTAAACTAAATGTAGACATTTTTATTGTCAAATCTAAATCTTGGAAAGTTTCTCTTTCATCTGTTTATAAATATCAATAAATATTTGGATTTTGAACTTTTTCTTAAATGCAGCAATAAGCCCTCATTGAGAGCTTTTCTATGATACGTCAATATACAATAAATGGTACTTATTTTCACTGGTTCCAGAGTTATAGCCAAATGAAATTTTAAGTAATGAAATAATTGGATCTAATAAGAGGAAGGCACATCAGTTCGAATCAGATTTCATCTCTCTTTTTTTTATTTAAATATATTAATGTTTTTTAAACCTCCAGAACCACCATTAGGTATATCTTCTGAGGATGAGATGAATGATTTGTAGCCTGTATGAAAATGCCATGCCTGAGCATGTGAACCCACTTCTGTATGAAAGGCCGAGACACTACCACTCACGCCATGAAGGCCGGCAAAATATATTGATTTATTAATAATTATTAACCTCTGATTGCAAAAATAAAATTTACAATAAATAATAATTCAACAATAACAATAATATATATATATATATATATGAAAAAATATCAGAAGTTATTAATAAAATAAAATTTTATGTACTTTTCATTTTTAAAAATGTGTATATGTAATTTAATAGGCGGTTTACTAGGAATTCATGTGACATCCTCATCTGATTTTTTTTGTATTTTGTTTTATACATTTTAATTATTTTTTGTTTTAAGTTTGTATTCTGAGTTTTTAGTGTGTCTTTATATTTTATGAATGCTAATAGCAAGAAATACATTTATAAATTTTTAAGATTGAAATTTAGAATTGTGCTACTTATGAAAGAATTTTTTACAAATCATAATTTTCCAACTTAAATAGAAAATCATTCTGTAATCACTAATATTAAAAGATAAACATAGTTTGATGTATTGTTAGTTATTTGTGTGTGTTATAAGAGAAAGTAAATATATATATTTGCATGTATAATAAAACTGTCTGGGTTGCTTGTTTATTTCGGATTGTTATATATAATTTTAATGTGTTTCAGAATATTTTCATAAGTGATGAATTCTGACATCAAGGTTATTGAGTGTTACTTTTTACAAATTAAAATTCAGTAAAATTGGTAATGAATCAAATGTCATTGATCATGATCAAATTTTACTGATCATATTGGTCATGATCTGTTGTACAAAGTATTAATAATTAGGATGAATATTATTATATTTTTTTTTTAATCTTTCTTATCCTTGACAATTTTAAATTAAATTTTCTAAATTAATAATCGTAGACATATTTTGTAAAAGTGTTGAATAAGTGATTTTTTAAAGTTTAAGCAACTACTTTAAGAAAAGAAATACAATATCATTCATTGTCTTACAGTATAGTTGTGTATAACAATTTGTGAAAGAAATTGATAACATTAAGTTGTTTTTAATTTGTTTCTTTTTTATTGTGTGAAGTTTATTCAAGTCACAATTTGGAACTAATACTTTGACGCCAGAATTTCATTATTTTGGCTTTTGTAGTTTTTTAAAATAATTTCTTTAAGCATTTTTTTAATTTTAGAATTGTAACATTTAAGCAATTATTAAACTGAATAAGCATAATGTTGGTCCTGGCCAAAATGGCAATCTACTCCAATCATAGGAGACTTTCTATGCATTGATCATCACCATCTTCCTGTATACTTCTCCTTTCTGTATCCTTCATCTTTTCTTCCTCAGTTATACAAGACATCCATTCTCCATCTGTGGTCGACACAGTATTCTTCCATCTTATAGTCCAGCAAGCCAAGCACATTTTTATAAGGATGTAGTGGAACATTAGTTGTGCCTGCTGGACTGTCTGAAGACTTTCTTTCCTACATAATCCCTAACAGGATGCTGTACAAAAAGCCAAACAAGTGGTTGAAATAAAATCTACGTCTTAATTATTCTGCATTATGTATAATTTATTCACTGTCATTAAAATAAATTTTTAAAATTTTTTTTAAGGGTCTCCAATCTTCAAAGTCCATTCTCAGTGAGGAAAAACATAAAGAAAAGGTGATTACTTTCCATCGAAAATTACTTTAATAGAAAATTACAAGTAAAATAGAAGATCGTGTATCTTTCGTTAATTTAATTTATAACGCAAGATCTTATTGCCAATAATAATGATAATAATATTAATCAAAATGACTCTTTATTTGTCTACTTGTAATTACTACATGCACAAATTTATTAAAATAAAAAATTGATATTTTTAATTCATGTTGTGTTACATATTTATTAATATTTAAAAATGTAAGCTTGTGATAAGATTTATTAATTACATGTTACTTATCATAATATAATGTTAAATCATGTTTTTAATTTTATTGTTATTTTCTCTGTTTTATTTATTTTTGAAAATGAGAAAGTTGTGTCCGTATAATAATGGATTGTTTTTTATTTTTTTCTATACATTAAATTAGTTAGGGCACAGCCAACTGTGATAAAAATTATACAGTTTTATTTTAATAGTGTGTAACTATACTTAAAGACACATTTTGAATTATTTTATCTATTATTTTTTAACATTGCATATATATATTTTTTAAAAGTAAAGATAGTTTTCATTTGATTAATTAAATTATTTTTGTTTGTGTGTTCTTACCAAAAAGAAGTACAGAAAAGTAATTTTTTTTAATTACAGTATCACAATATGCTCCACTTACTAGTAAATTTTATTTACAAAAATCTATACAGTTTATTAATTTTTTGAAAAATTGCATCATATGATCATGTCAAAATAATGGACAAATTATAACATAATTTTTAATTATCTTTTTATAGGTTGCATTATCTTTAAATTCTATATATACATTTTTTCTTTGGTATGATTTGCCTTTTCATATTTTCATAAAGTTCTTACTGTTTATATGATGCCAAATTGTTTATACGTAAATAGAGAATGGTTGCTGAACAATATATTTAAAACAATCACACTTCTCAGGAGTGGTCGGCCTTAGATTGTACAAGACTACACTTCATTCAAATTCATACATATCATTCTCATTCATCCTCTGAAGTAATCCTTACGGTAGTTCCAGAGGCTAAACAGAAAAAGAGAAATATTTAAAACAATTGTTGATAACGCGACAAAAAATGAAATCATAATGTATTTCAAAAATGTTCATTCCTAGAAAAAATTATTTATTCTGTAATTTTTATTTTCAGAATATGCTACTTATATACAGAATTGCAAATAATTTAAAACATTTTATTGTTATCTGACTTAATAAATTTATGGTTTGATATAACTGTTTGTTGTGCAAGCAGCATGTTTGTAATTTAACCAATAATAATGTTTAAAAAAAACTGCATAATATTTCAATAACTGTAAACCCACTGTGGGACCAAAAAATTACAGTTTAATTCAACTTCATTATTCTTTTTATTTTTCTTCTTTCCCTTGTCCAGTATCCTGGCTTGAGCAAATCATAATACACCATGCAGTTGTATCTTTCCACCACTACTTCATTACCCTTTATGCTTTCATTTCCTCATAATACTCGTCCTTAACTTTATCTGTCCACTTATTTCTAGATCTTCTTCTTGGTCTCTTCCAGTTCGCTTCCCCAGTTAACATATTTAATGACATTCTTTCTTCACTTGACCAAACTGTATTAACTTTATTCACAAACATATTGTGCTTATAAGAAAATTTAATTTTCTAGTTTATAATTCACTTTCCTGTTTTTGTAATTCCAAAAAAAAAGACTTTTTAAAGAAGGTTAATTTTAACTGACCCCTGTTTGAATTGGAATGAAGAAAACCTTCATTAGGATTTCTATATTCTCTGTTGCTTAATATACAAAATATGCTGATTAAAAAAAAATTCTTGCACCATTGTGCAAGAATCCAAAAATACTTTGCAAAAATACTAATGCAAAAATACTTTTGCATTAGTTAAATTATATTAAACCTGTTTGTAATTGAAAATGTATGTATATTTTGGCCAAAAGTGGATTAATTCAAATTATTGATTTTTTTTTCTCATTCAGTGAAAAAAAATATAGCATAGTTACATTTTTTTTATGATTTTAATGTATGATATTAGAGTTAACTTTTTTGTACTTGATTATTTCTAAAATCTCAACTAATATTTGTTACATCAACAGAGCTTTTAACCATATAATTTTTTATTCGTAATAAACTCTTTAGAAATAATTTTACATTTACACATGAATTAAATATAATTTAATTTTACATTATTTTATTTTTACAATCGCATATTAATATATTAACATAGCTATCTTAAATAAAGTACTATTTCTTTTAAAATACAAGGTACTCAATTAGAAATTGTTTTTGTTCCTTTTAATCATTTTAATCAAAATATAATAGTAACATGTTATAAATAATAATTACAGTATATATTTTACTGATACTGAATTAAAATTTATTTAACTAAAATTTCTATTCTTTTGGGTGAAAAAATCATTGAGGATTAATTGTCTGTATTGCTGGTTAAAGTAACTGACTGAATCTTTACTATGATAAGTTCACCTTTTATGAAGGATCTTCCTCACAAAAGAAATGTAATTAATCTTCAAATCTTTGTCTTGTTTATATGGATCATTATCCAAGATTATTCTAATTATTCTTACAACTAAAAGAACATATAAAATGTTCTATACAAATATTGATTAGCATAAAATTAGATTTTGTTAATTTATATGTTTCATTAAACAAAATCTGAATGATTATTGTCATATTTACAGCAACAAAAATTATCAATATGCACATAATGTACATTTTGTAAATAGTATTTATGATTATTCTACTTCAGAATGAATTAAGTTTATTGGTTTTTTTAATCTTTTTGTTAAACATTAATAATGTTAATCTTTTTAATAATGTTGTTTTTAAAGAATTTTATTTAAGTCATTGTTTTATTTTGATTAAATTTATTTATGTTAAAACACAAATATGTAATACTATTTTAATTTAAAACAAATTCTGTTTTATTTACTTTGTGCATTTCCTACAGTTACTTAGTTTTTGTTCCCATATGCTTTTCTTAACATTAAGTGATTAGAGTTATAAAATTTACTTGATGTATCATTCAAATTGGAATATGTAATTTTGTAATCTGCCTATGTATGAGCTATTTTTTAATTTCTCAAAGCACTTTTTATAAGAAAATTTTTCAATATGAAAAGACATAAAAAAACTTGACCACGACATTACCAGTTTATTCCAAACTTATTTCATAATTAGATCAGTAAATAGCGGCTGTGAACAAATATTTATGTACCAAGTACTGTTTGTAAAATTAAATATATATGTATTTTTTCTTCTTTTTTATAATCTCATTGTTGAATTCAAAACGTAAGCTATGAAGTATTAAATACATAAAGTAATGCAATCAAACTTTGATTAATGCATCTTGTGTGACCTGGTAGATAAGTACATAAATATAACATATTTCTTTATATTTGTTCTTACTTAATGATGTAAGGAAATACAATATTGTTTAACTTGGATAAGATAAGAACTATAGGCTATAACTAGAGACAATAATTTAAAAGTTGTTTCATTCATCAGCATTTTATATTTATTTCATACTGTTTAATCTGTAGAATACTACTTTTTGAAACATTCCAGGTTTTACAATACCGGTACAAATGGATGCAGTTTACAACCTTACTTGAAATTATGATCTTTTATCATTTGTGATGATGATTACTTCTTTCAGTGCTGCTTAAAACACAAACATCAGAATAAACATTTTAAAACATATCATTTTTGAGGGTGGTTCGGAAAGTTCATAGCCTAAAAAAGAAAACACAAAATTTCTTGCCAAAATGTTTTTTATTTTTCAACATAATCTTCTTATAAAGAAATACACTTAATCCATCCCTTTTCCAGCTTATTTTCTCATATTTCTTCCATAAAATATAATTTCTCTCAAGCTCTATAAAATAGACATCTGTTTCAGCTATGACTTTGTCGTTTGAGGCAGATCTTTGCCCACCAAGTCATTTCTTCAAATTCGGGAACAGGAAATAACCACTTGGAGTTAAATCTGGTGAATACGATGCATGTGGAAGCAATTCAAAGCACAGTTTGTGAATTTTAGCAGCAACAACAGAAGATGTGCCCATGGGTGCATTGTCATGGTGAAAAAGCACTTTTTTCTTTTCCAAATGTAGATGTTTGGTTTTAATGGCCTCTTTAAATTGCTCCAACAATGCTGTATAATATTCTCTGGTGATTGTTTTTCCTTTTCCTAACTAGTCTATGACCACCACACCATGAACATCCCAAAAAAACAGTGTTCATGACTTTTCCGAACACTTTTTGCCTTCTTTACAGCACTTCCACCGGTTTCAACCCACTATTTGAACTATTGTTCATCTCAGGGCTGTAGTAATGAATCCATGTTTCATTAGCAGTAATGAAACATTGCAAAAATTCAGTAGAAACACATAAATGAACAACTAGCTGAACAAGTCCAAACACTGCTGAGAAATGTTCATTTGAGTGCGTTTCCTCCGGAACCACAATTAAGTATATCTTCAGAGGGATGAGATGAATGAATTGTAGCGTGTGTGAAAAATTCCATGCGTGACTGGGATTCGAACCCGGTGTGTTTCTGGTCAATCGTTAACAAATGCAACACCCATCGCAATGATAGCTTCTCTCACCTAATGCTTGTGTAACATGTTATGAGTATGGTCTACTTATTTTTTTTGCAAGCTCACATATCTTCAATCATTGATCTTTTAATACCACATGTGGAGTTTTACTATGTTTTCATCAGTCATGGTTGTTGCAGGGCATCCTGAACGCACATCATCAAACATGGTGATTTGACCGCATTTGAATTCAGCTGCTCACTTTTTTCATCAAAAATGGTGTAGAAGATTCATTTAATGTTGAATCTAACTTCTTTTTTTATTTCTGTCGGGTTTAAACCTTACTAAACGTGTTACTGCTCAAATTTTGATTTTATCCATTTTGCACAAAATAACAATATCATCTACTACCTCTTAACCACAACAATTGAATAACTGAGAAAGCATGTTGGAAACAGTTTAGTATGCCATTAACAGCTATTACATTAGCTACAAATCGCCATCTGAACCTACTAGTGTTATCTCTGTGTCAGGCTGCAAACTTTCCAAACCACCCTTGTATAAACTATCTATTTAAATAATTTATTAAATAAGCTAAACTAACGAATAGATAAATATTATGTTTTTTTTTTTTTAGTTGTAATAATACAGTTTCTTTATTTTAGCTGGAGCATTTTCAATGGCTTACATTATTTCTTTAAAACACTAATTTCATAGTAATTTGGATTCATCAGAATGGATCATAACTATTATTGTATAAAATATTACTACATGTTAACCATTTCTTTTATACTGCTAATTTTATTTTTATTTTGCCGTATTTATTGAATTGTAGCTTTATTATGAATCGGAAAAGTAATTCCAGATTATGATTTTATATAGTTACCTATTTGAAATTTATTTTCAAAATCACAATATATGAAAGCTCAACTGAACCCAAATTTTCTTAAAATGTAATAAAGTATTATTTTGAAAGTAATCAAGCAACAATAAAGTTACCATATTATTCAGTTTGTTAGATTTATGAGCAGTCAAAATTAATTTAAAATTGGAAATAATTTAAAAATAAGATAAATCATATTTAATTGTATAATCATGAATTAGGTGCCACTCAGAATTTGACTGTATGAGTTGTTTTTGATTATGTGGTTTTATTGATTTATATTTTTTTTTTATAATTAATTCATTTTTAACTTTAAAGCTCATTAATTAAAAAGATAATTCTACAGATGTGAAAAATGCAATGTTTGCCTGAGATTCAAATTTGGAACCTTCTAGATGAAAGGCAGAAATACAATACTGCCTTCCCGCAAGCTTAGTGCATCATGTTAGTTGCCTGTGATAATTGGTGGCAAAATTGTAATAAAACAAAAATTATAAAATTAGATGAACTTAACAAATATCTTAATTTATAAGAAGGTTTTCATTACTTAAAACTTGCATTACATGCATTAAAATTCATTGTAATGCAATTCAATCATTGTTGCATATTGGTTTTCCATACAAAGGTGTTTAAAATTAGGTAAAAAAATATAATGGTTGAATTGGGACTACTCATTTAGTGTAATATATATTTGGGTATGTAGATTTTAAAATGAGTTAGGTTATTGTAGTTTTGGTTTATTTCATTCAAAAACTGTTGGAAAAGCTATGTCTATATGTATCATTAAACAAAAGACAATAAATACATTCACATTGTAGCAACATGCTGTATATTTATTTTCAATGAACGATCTCATTAATACGGTATAGAGATCCTAAATTCAAAATCCAATGCCGCTATTAAAATGTAATCCGATAAGAAATTGCTAATTTTCAATTAGCAATTTAAAAAATTGCTTACAGTTGTTGAGACTGCATTCTAACACTCATCCTAGTCCCTGTTGTAAGTTTACTTGTACTTAGTCAATAAAAATTGGTATAATTAAAACCTTATTTTTTATAAAGAGTTGTTTTTATTTTCATAAATGTAAACATTTCCATGCAATTTATTACCAATTATCTGCTGAATGAAAGTCATTCAGGGTAATAAAAAAAATGTATATATATTTTTTTAGTATCTTTATTTTTAGTATTTTTGGTCCATTACTATATTTTTAATTGTTTGGATTTTTACAGAAAATTCTACATGTGACTATTTTTTATATATTTTAACTTTGGTGCATGTTCTCTTGTATAAGGGTTTTTTTATTATTAATATTCTTAATAAATAATTACATTTTAAGGTGATATTGGATGATTGTTGTTTTTCCAGGTCGAAAGTGTTTTTTATTAGTTGTAATGCTGGGGTGATGCTTTTTATTATACAGATTTTAGATTCTTTACTTCAGTTTTATATTATTTTAAAATTATTGTCGTTAATCAAAGTAACTGTTACTAATATTCATTCTACATCCATAATGATCAAGAGTGAACTAAAGATACTGTGACAAAATTACATTCTCTCATTGTGTACCATTAACTTGTTTTATAATATTTCTTTTGATCTTTAAAGATATAATTCATGTAAAGAATGGCACTAATTAAAGTTACTTTCTTTAGGAGTAACAAGAGTTGAAAGTTGTAAATCATGTTTTTTTTTTAATATCAAGACGCATTAACTTAGAAAGTAATATAAGATGACCAAGAGTGAGGAAGATTGTAATTCCTGGGAGATTTAAAAAATTTATTAATGAAGGTGAAAGCAAGGAAGCTGACCACCATTCTTAATAAAATCCTCCTGATTTAATTAAGTAAAATCTTAACATAAAGGCTTGCAAAAGATTGGACGTAGCTTTTTATTACAGTTACAAATTTTTCTAGAGTTTTGGGAGGTTGATGTATCATCTCCTGATAAAATAAGAGAAATACATATTTGTTTTTGAATATTTATGTCTTTAACAATGTTAACACATTGCATGATTGATAGCAAAGTTATACCATTTTCAGTTGTGATCTGTATCTTGTCAGACAGTCTACAATCATTGCGATTATGGCACTAACAAGTATGTAGTAATATGTTTTATGCATATTAGTGATCAAATGAAAAGTTACTACCATGATGAAATAAATTAAAATGTATAATTAATTTTTTATAAAGAATGATGGCAAAAAAAACACTTATTTTGTATCAGACTTGATTAACTGTTAGGTCAAATAAAAATTTTATATAGTATGTAATAGAATTTACTGCTTTGCTGTAATATATATATTTATTGATTGTAGTGTCATAAATTGCTACCTGTTGGAAATAATGAATTTTTGAACAGCTTAAACTTTAATTAGTTTTAATATTTCCTTGAATATAAACAATATGTTCTTAAAATTTCTGGAAATCATTCTAAACAATCCAGAGTTGTAAAAAAGAAAGAGAAAGAAATTATAGCTTATATAGTGCCAGCTTATATTGTTTTAACTAGTTTTATCAAATGATAGTACTAATTTTTTTTAACTTAATTATATATATCTTTTATACTTGTTTTTACCATTTTGTTATTAATAGTTTTTTCTTGTACTATTTTGTAATTACAGATCCATATTATTTTATTACATTATTAATAATATTTTTACTCTATTATTTCTTCGATTCTAGTCATTGATGTTCTACCATGTAAAGATAATTATATATATTCAAAATCTTTTTGAATAATAAAGAGAATATTAAACAAGAATTAACATTAAATTACATTCGTTTGTGCACATGCATTTGAAAATAATGTTACTAAGGTGCACACACATTTTAGTTAATTTTTAACTGTTTATTTTAATTTAGAATGTTAGGAAAGTAAATTAATTGCTTATCTTACATTCTTATCATGAATATCTTAGTGATGTATTAATAGTCCTATCTGTATATTTTTATTATAATATATCCCTAGAAGCTGAATAAGTTATGTCTAATTTTTACTCACTTTCTAAATGCTTTTTCTTTTGCCTCTCTTGATCTGCTTTTAGTTATTTCTACCGCTCCATTATATAAAATTTATCACATTTTTAATTAATTAAATAAAATAGTAGTAACCTTAAGCCATAGTTGAATATTCTTGATTAAATTCAGTTACTGTATAGCTGTTTATATTATATTATTGGATTTAAAATTATTTTTTATGAAATTTGCTTTGATTAGTACACTTATAAATAATTAAATTATATGATTTAAATTTATCATTTATTTGTAGTATTGATATATGTCTTCTATTTTTGAGTTGCATCATTTTTAATGATGCATTTAGATTTTATTTTTTTCATATTTCTAAACTTGTACATTCCGCAAACCATTCTATATTTTTTTATTGTTGTCATACCCTTATAAATTTTTTTACCATTTTTTTTTTATAACAATGGTTTTCAATATCTTAAATGCACATTTTTAAAACAGAATAAAACATGTAGATGATATCTCAGTTATATACAATTAATAAATCATTTCAGATTACACGACTGTAATGAAATATATAGTAATATACCAGATAAATTACTAATTGCAACAAAATAATAAGTTGTAAATAAAAAAGTAAGTAAAAATAAAATCAAAAAGATTTAAATAAAATACTTTTCCAAGTCTTTCAGTGTTAATACATTCAAGAAATATCTATCTGATTATAATGTTACTTATTAAAAAAAAAAACATTAAGTAAAATTAAGTAGAATGACTGCTGAAAATAAAGTAGATATATGTTAAATAAATTTAGAAATAACTAAAATGTTTGATTTTATACGAACAGCAGTAGCTTTAAAGTACTTTTTCAGTCATACATGTGCTTTTAAATAAGATTCACAAATAAACCACACTAAACAGTGTTCCATGTGATAATAATACAGAAAAATTTAATTGGTATTGTAATTCAATAATGATAATATATTTAAATCACAGCTGCATTTAAAAATGACTTTAATACAAAATATCAATAGTACTATAGTTAAAAAATAGTTTTAAAAATGAAAATTTGATTATAGAAATCATATGATTAAGCTTAATCATTAGATTCATTTCGTAAAAATTAATTTTTAAATACAACAATAGATCACATAGAGGCAGAATCGTTTGAATGTTTAAATTATCAGTTTATTTTTTAGAAATATATAATGCACTTCTTGCATTCTTTCTGTTTTTAAAAACTTTCTAGGATTTTGATGTTTTACATTTTATCTACTGTAGTTACAGCAAACACTATGAAAGTTTGAGACAAAGAAAAATAATAGTGGTGAGGTGAGTAAAACTACATGTATTTAACTGTTGTGAACAATTTTTAAATTGATTCTTTTTTAAAGCTCAAGTTTTTAAAAGTGATTATTGGTATGCGTTGATTTTTTAGTTCAATGGATGTTTAATATGTTGCTAAATTTTATGTATACTTGACATTGATATTGTCAATATTATTTATTATATTAATTAGTAATAAGGCATTTGAGCGTTGCATAATTACTGGCATGTTTCACATTCAAACTGTCAATATTGCTAATAGGCTATATAATTATTTTATTTGAAAATATATTGCTGCACAATCTTGGTGAAATTTTTATATAATTCAGCATTTGTGTACTTGCAGTGTAACAGAACATGGATAATAAATAAATTTATGCATATATGCTGGTTATAAGTTTTGTAACATATTTTTATGAATTTGCTGAAACAAAAATATTTGTAATATTAATATTCGTTGTATAAAAATTAAAAAAAGTTTAAATTTTAAATAAAAGACTGAAAACTTTACTTGTGTATAATTTTTGTTTAAATCCTATATTTATCTTTTAATTTGATTAGCACTTATCATTGGAATTCAGTTAATACTATAGTTGTAGTATTTTCTAAAACTATTTTGCCTGATCTGACACTTAAACGGCTATTCTTTAAAAAAACCTTTCAAATTTAATCCTATTCTGAAGGCAGTTTAAACTGTACTGTAGTGTAGTATATGATCTAAAATACCCAGATTGGGACTACTTCCTATTATTTTATAAAAAAGAATTTTAGGTAAATCTTTTTCATATTAAAATATTTTATAAATAAGATGCAGTTACTTTTGAAACTGTATAAGATCCATACCATACTAGATCATGATCTAGTAGATCATACTAGATACTGTTTTTATTTGGTGTAGGGTTTCAATTAACCACACACCTCAGGAATAGTCAACCTGAGATTTTATTTATATTCAATACTACACTTCATTTACATTCATACATAATCCTCTGTAATACCATACGATGGTTCCAGAAGCTAAACAGGAAAAGAAAATAACTGTATAAAAATAACAGAAAGCTACTCTCAATTTAAAATTATTATGACTGCTTGTGTTAGATACAACAATCTTGCCACTGAGCTAGGAAGTTGAACCAAGTGGTGCATTAACAGCGATCCTAACTTACATAAGTCCATAATAATAACTGACGATAAATTCTGGGAGTAAGGGAGCAATTTAGAAATCAAAGCTCAGTCATCACAATTACCCTCAAACCAAAAAAAGGCAAGTGAAAAGTGAAGTGATGCAGACTTTTTTTTTTCAACTACTGCAGAATAGTGCAGCATCATGAATATGCATCAGAAGGTCAACACATTATACTATTCTTCAGTAGTATAATCTTCTGTATTTTTATTTTTATTTATTTTTTTAATAATTATAAAGGCATCATTAGCCCTTGTCACATTCTTTTAAAGTTAATCACCATAAGGCTTGTCATATGTTATGGTGTAACAGGGTCCTAACATTTCTTTAAAAAACACTAAACAAACATAAACACATTGAAAACAAGAAACACTTACAGGCTATAAAGGGCCCTGATATTTAAAGAAAATAATGTAAACACATGAAAAAAAAATGACATTACCAGAGTATTAAAAATCATTATCCATAAAATCAGACTTCATTACTTTAATTACAGCTTTGCATTATTATACACTAGTTAATAGTCCACTGACGTGCAGATAAGCAACTATTTTGCCTTCATTTCCATTCTCCAAATCAGCAGCAATTTCTTTTACTAATCCTAACCTCTTTCTGAGGTCCTCATATATGGTACACT
>JAAAKQ030483659.1:0-22118 GCA_010016005.3 Zanna intricata
TTTGGCAACTTCAGCGCCGCCTAGCGTTCGTATTTTCAGTCGCACAGCATTACTTCAATGAGAAAAATTTTAGTTCGAAATGTCCTTTACATTTTTTTTCTAAAACGCTTAGTTTACGAGCAAACCGCAATCCAAAAACTTGCTTCGTTTCCCCACAAACCCGGGGGGGGAGAGTCCCGAAAATCTAGAGTTAAGCTTTTCTCATCACCCGCAACTATTGTATGAAATCTCAACCATCCCGGAATTTTTTAGAAAAAAAATTACAGATTGACTACTATTATTGTAATTTTTAAAATTGGATTTAGAAATTATATATTTTAGAAACATTACACATGTCTACAACTTTTCAAATCAGTATTTTAGAAAATTTTAGAAATTATAAGTTCAAAATTTTACAAAAATTGCTTAGAGTATTACTAGATTTTATAATTCCTTTAGTAACTCAAAAAAAAACCAGAACCACCTCGCCAAGAAAAACACAATGAAAATCACCCTCCTTTTTCCCTTTGGTGTTCATGCATGCATAAACTATTCATTTATGTTGTTACTGTTTCTGTATTAATTTTAAATGATTTATCAACAAAAGTAATATTTTTTTAATTATTATTCTTTTGTCTTCTGTTTCCTACAATATTGTTCCCAAATTTTAAATAAATTTTCCCTTCCTGTTATCCTTCCATAGAAGTAAAAGAAATCATTGTTATTATCAGAATAAAAATATCTCAAAAATATTTGATCTGACATTGAATTACTCTTAGATCAAATCCTGAATTATAAATAATATATATAATAAAAATGTTTTGTTGTGTTTTATTTTTATATAATAAAGCATAACAGTATTGACAAAAAATAAATTAATAATTTATTAATAATAATAATAATAACAGTTGCACAAAAAAAACCAACATTATTTCTTTCAATTCAAAACATTATTTATGTTTAATTCTTCTTAACTACTGAGTACTTTGCAATCTGTTCAACTAGTAATAATAAGCAACGCAACTTACCCATGGCAAAATGAGATGATGATATGTTTGACATCTAAAACGTTTAATTTAAAAAAATTGCTTTTAATTAATAATAAAAAAATTGCATTTAATTTTTCTTTATTTGTGCATGATAACAGTACAGATATTATTAATTCAATGTGTTTAGGCCAGTGAACTTAATATATAAATATAAAAAAAACTTCGTTAAAAAAAAAAAATCAGCTTCTGGGTCAACTTGACCTGATCATGACCATTCTAGTATTAACCTGTTATTCTAAGAGATCCAATGTTATATTTTCCTTATTTCTTAAGCTTGTTATGCAAGTGGTCTTCTATACTTCATTTACATTGAAAATGCAAATCCATGTAAATTGATTCTCATATAAATCTATAGCCTGAAATCATGTTATGATTAAAAGTTGTTTAGAATTAATGATATTTTTTTTTTGTAGTGGTCTTACTGCTATTCTGTAATTTATCTATCTGAGTAACATAAATAAATTACCATTGATTAATAAATAATAAAATATTAGTAATGATGCATAAGCAACATATTGTTTTAGTTATTAAATCACCATTACTAATAGTTCTTATAAATTGGAAAATATTCATAAATAAATCAGTAGTAAAAAGCTGCATATCTCTTAAGAATAAAAAATTTTCTAAAATGTTGCTCTGCTTTTTATCACTGAAAACCTTTATACCAAAATCCAAATGGCCGTTTAGGTTTGATTTTTGGTAAAATTTTCAGTAAATTGTTTCTGGAGTTCCATATTAACACAACTTCATGAAATAAAAAATAAATACAACTCAGAAGAAAATTGATTTTATAAAAGTTTTAAGTTTCATAAATCAAGTAACATACTTGTTTCTCAATCACACAAGTAAACAGTTGGTAATTCTAGATCGGACTAAAATTAGAAAAAAAAAAATTTAAAGGTTATATAGTAATCATAAAGCTCCTATAACTATCAGCAATTTAATTTATAAGTACCTTAATCAAAATCATATGGTTTTCATTTAAATCTTATTTCATAATAGGCTTTTTATCTATTCATTCTTTAAACGCGATAACTTCATGATGACGATATACCTGGGTATCATTATGATGATAGACAGTGTTGGCCTAAGTGTACCTTTGCTAAAATTTGAACAACTGATAAATATCAGTTAACTGAAAAATGATTAATGTAGTAATAATTCACGAATATTACGTTGTATTCTTATTTACTTCTTACTAATTGCTATTTAAGCAATACATTCTAAAAATAAATTGTTCTGACTAACAGAAGTCAGTTGGAATTGGAACCAAATGGAATACCGATTTGATCTTGGTTGAATTTTACAAAAAAATCGATGTAGATATAAGCCGTCTTTTGGAATTCCAGGAATAGTTGACAGTAAAAGATTACAAAATTAAAAATAGTTTAATCTATACGCATACTTCTCTGAACGATTAATGAAATTCATAGGTTAATTTGGCCTTAGTCGTCCTTTAGTTTGTATCAGAAAGTAATTTTAAACGATTGTTATTTAAATGTAAGTTTATAATAATAATAAAAAACATATTTTTAAAAGTTCCAAAGATTCAGATTTATGTGTTTTTTTTTTACATGGAAATAATTAAAAGCATCATCATCCATTTCCTGTTTTTAATTATTATTTTAGTTTTTATTCTGAATTGTTTTTTTAACAGTTCTGACAAAGAAAAAAATAGTTTATTTTGTACATCGATATTCAGGTATATAAAATAGTAAATTTAGTATAATAGTAGGAACTCTAAAGTAATTTTGTTAGAACATTAATATTCTTCTAACATGACAGAAACTAAAACCGTAACTTTTAATCAAACATTTTTATAACACAAAATAATTTTAATAATTCTTCTTATTCTTAAAGTAAAAATAATTTTAGTAATTCTAGTTTAATTTATATCATGAAATAATAAACAAAGAAATGGGTAAAACGGTTCAATAGCAAAAGAAATGAACTAAAAATAAAGAAAAAATAAATTTTCAACTTTTTTTTTTAGTCAGTCTTTAAGTCGGTTAAGTTTTAAAGTACTTTATCTTGTTTATACATTAATTTTAATATAAGCGTATATTTATTACTTACTTCAAGAATAAACAGATTATTCTAGGAAAGGCAAATATACTGTAATTTCCTCAACTTTAACCAATCAGGTTACAGCGTTTGTACTTATATAAGAGGGAAATAAAAGAACACAACTGTACTGTTAGAGAAGACAGCGGAGATACTTGTTTTTCATTCTGCTACATCTGCCGTAAGTAAATCATGAAGTTCTGTATAATAATTTTTATTAACTAAGCGAGTTTGTGATGCATTTTGACTTTAACATTGATGACAAAAGAATGTTCTTTTTAATTGAGCTCTTTTAAATATAATTAGTAAAATAATGATATTTAGTTTAAAATAATACAAGAGATAAATATTAAAAAAAAGATTGCCAAAAAAGACATTGCGACAAACATTGCTCATTAATGTAGGATAATTACTAATATAAGATAATTAAAGAGCGTGCGGGTGACAATTTTTTACACATAATTTTTTTAATTTATTTTAAGATATATATATATATATATATATAAAACCTACGGCACTCTCAGTAACGTAAGGATTCCAACGCGGGACCATACATTTAAATCGGTTCTACGGTGAAACAAACATACATGCATACACTCAAAATACAATACAGTACTTTTTGTGCAATCATGTAAAAACGCTAAAATAAAGCAACAATTCATAAATAAATAGTTTCAAATTAAAAAAAATCTGAGATTGAAATAAAAAAGTGGTAAGATCTGTATGTATAAATAATTAACACAAAGTTTTTAATTACTGAAAACTAAAAGAAGATCGAAACAGTTCTTGCCAAAGCTAAATCAGTAATTTACCTCAAAAAGCTGACAATTCGGTTTAGAATAAATACATAAAACAGAAAATATTTTATACAAATCTAATTTTTACGCTTCTCTAAATATTAAATGATGTGTAACATCTATTTTTCAGAAAGAATGTTTTTATTTCGAACCCCAGTGAAAAAAGGAGGTTCTTAATTCATCTTCATATTAATTTATGTATACAACTTACATTTTGCCAAATGAACTGTTTTCGGTAATCAATTGTAATTATTTATCTTTTGCAGAAAGATATATAATTAGCATTCTAAAAAAAAATCTGATGTGGACAAGATATGATTTCCATTGTACGCCTATTAGATTACACATTTAAAAAAAAAATTAAAAGTACATTAAAATTTTATTTCATTAATAACTTCTGATGTTTTTTCATATAATTTTTTAAATTGTTATTATTGAAGTATTATTTACCTAAAAATTTGTTTACAATCAGAGGTTAATTGCCAAAATTAATATTAAAAAAAAAAAAGAAATGGAGATGAAGTCCGATTGAAATCGATGTGTACCCTTGTAAGATCCAAATATTTCACAAATTAAAATTTTATTTGGCTGTTACTCTGGAACCAATGAAAATAAGTACCACTTATGAGATATCGTTGAAAAGCTCTCAATGAGGGCTTATTGCTGCAGTTAAGAAAAAGTCCAAGATCCAAATTTATTTAGAGGTTTGACTGTATACACACTTTTGGCCCAGTCGATTGTAATAAAAAGGGGACTGCACAACTCGATGTTATAACAGTACTAAATACAAAATTTCAACATCCTACGGCTAATCTCTTTTAGTTATGTACCTCGTATGTACAGTCGTCACGACGAAACTAGTCAAAATGGATTCAGGGATGGTCAAATTGTCGGGATAGATTATACTTCGTACAAGGAAGTAAAAAAAAAAATAAATAATAGAATTATTTGATAAAATATAGGAAGTTTTCCTACAGTTTCTTTCAGATAAGTAATAAATTTTAAGTAACAGGTAGACAGTGTGTGCCGTCCTCCGTGGCCGAGTGGTAGCGTCTCGGTCTTTCATCCGGAGGTCCCGGGTTCGAATCCCGGTCAGGCATGGCATTTTCATTCATTTCATCCCTCTGAAGATATACTTAATTGTGGTTCCGGAGGTTAAACAAAAAAAAAGGTAGACAGTGTGAAGGTATTTGTTGTCATTATTGCTTAATACTGGATTATTGCAGGTTAATAATGAATATTTTATCGACAGTCTAAATTCAAGTTATGTTAAACATCAAAGAAATAAGTTTGACAATTTGTATTAATGTAAAAGGGCGTTTTTTTGTAGTATTATCATCCTAAATATAAAAACAGATAATATTAAAAAAAATAAAATAAAATACTTATTTAAATAATTTTTTTTTGTTATTACGACTTTTCGAATTTAGCTACAGTACATAGAACTACTTTAAGAGGAAAATTATATAAATTAAATGATAGCTGAAAAATATCAGATCCTTTCTGGTATTTTCTGTACCAGATCCTTTCAATCGAATCCTAAACCGGTTAATCAAGAAACAAAGATCTACTGATCTTTAAGTTTTGACACTGTGCATTAAGGATTACTCAGTAGTTTGGATTTCTTGTTGGTAATAATAAAGTATCATTTTTTTTCTTAAGAATGATTTTTTTATAAATTTCTTCATTAAAAAAAAAATTATTAAACAAATTAAGTACTTTGTAGTTTATTACAAATTTCTTTACTCATGTAAAAGAATGATTTTATGACAAATGAAACCTTTATGTATTAGTAATTTAAGTATTTTTTTTTTTAATTATAGCATTAAAAAAAAATTCAGAAACAAGAAATAGGTTGTGTGTTCTACTTTACGTAGATCAGTACATGAAAAAGTGGAACACTGCAGTTGTGTTAGAAAGACACAAGTTAACATATGAGATTTTAAATGGTGTTAAAGAACAACCATTAAAAATATGAAAACACAAAAAAAAGATGTTAATTTTAAATTAGATGATACTATTGCATTATTTGAAGATGAGTGAATTCAATTATGAATGCCAAATGGAAATCAAGGTGCGACCATGCACCTTGAAAATCTTAAATTTTCATGATGGGAACATTTAATTGATAATGCAACTGAAAATATTGTTATTAATGTAAATGGTGATAGTGATTTAAGTGATGATTGTGATTTAAATAATAGGGGCTTACTCCATACACAGTGATGAGTCATCAGAAATTGAAAAATTACGTATGATTTGATTTGGTAATTAGCAGTACAGATAAATGTTCATTTATAGAATAGTACTTCCCATGCCAATTTGTTCTTCTTTCTCCAACGTCAGTCACTTCTGCTCCTTTTGTGGTTTACAACAAGCTCTAAAAGTATATGGTAATCTTGTCAAATTATAGCACCATATTCTTTATAAAAAATAACAAAACTACGAAAAATTGTAATAACTTGTTTTTCGTAACTCTTTTGAATTTCTACCAATTATTCTAAAAAAAAGATAAAACATTGTCGAAAGAAGTGTTTAAAATTTACTGTAATTACTTTAAAATAATAGACAGACAAAAATAGAAGCCTATAAACAGACAATACTTTCTTTTTTTTAATTATTAACTTTGTACAG
Organism: Zanna intricata; assembly: GCA_010016005.3. Classification (NCBI taxonomy): domain Eukaryota; kingdom Metazoa; phylum Arthropoda; class Insecta; order Hemiptera; family Fulgoridae; genus Zanna; species Zanna intricata. The sequence goes on from JAAAKQ030483659.1 coordinate 6,524, forward strand.
AAAATATTTTTCTAAATTGTGAATTTTATAAATGTTTGTAAATATCATACTTAACAGAAAAAAAAAATTAAGTTTGATTATAAATGAGTTATTATTTTATTTTATACTATTTTACAGGATCTATCATTATAGACAAACTATCTTGTTAAATGCTATCTATGCTAAAAATTTACAGATTTTATCTACAAGTATTATGTGAAAGTAAACCCTTCATTAAAATCCCCCAAAAAATTTTGAACAGAAATTGTTTCAAATTTTATGTTTCTACTTTATTTTTTCAAATTTTAACTCGTGTCGTGTGAAATATTTAAGAAAAATATATACTCAGCAAGTAAATCTGAGATAACTGTTCCTTAAGAAGGACAGCGGAACCCACATTCAAAAATGCAGGTAAGCATAAAAAAAAAAGGTTATAAGGGGTAGAACTCTCATGATCAAGATGAAGAAACTTTCCATGTAAATTTGTTTTTAATTTTTCCCAATAAGATTCCTTTCTTCCAAAATAATTTCTACCAAAAGAGTATGATTACCACATTTGTTTATACAAAACAATTTTTTCTACCAAAAAAATATTTATTAAAAAATTATTTCAATCATTAATGTCTTTAATTTTTATTCTCTTTGATTTCTTTCTTTATGCACCTTCTGAAAATAATATGTAACTGTTACAAGAAGGATCAAATCGGCTTGTTAAAAATTAAGAAAAAGTTATTTTTTCTCAACTTTGGTTTAACAGAAATTGTTTCAAAGGTTATGTCCTAATAATTTTTTTTTATGAAATGAATAGTTCAGCTAAATCATAGCAGAAGTATTTGCTATGTTTTTATTAATATCGTATCAAAGATTTCAATCTGTTAATCTCAGCCCATGTGCTGCAGATTCAGTTAAAATCAATTTGCTCACGCAAGCCCACTAAAAATAGAAACATACAACTCCAAATAATGAGTTAAAGGTAATAAGTTTTTAGTTTAGTTTTGTATGAAATGCAGTTCTCAAAGTGATTACATTGTTTCCAACATAAACAGGTGCTGCTTTACATATTTTTTATAGTCTTTCTTATGTCTGTGATGAATGTTGTGTTGATAAGCTTCTGTAGTACAAGTAATATAATTTCAACTGTAGTCTCTGAGAGTAATAATGTTCATTATGGAGTTGTTCTCTTTTGTTAACAAATTAAAGATGCCACTTGCGGAGCTGAATGCTCCTACATTTCATGAATGGTATGTTGATATTTACCTTCCTATTTACCTTTCCTGAGAAGAAACCGTTCCATTTTTTATTTTTTTAAAAAGCTGTTTTATTACTCTTGAGAATGATCATACTATTTTTTGAAATGATTCTATTTTGTGTCAGGTTGCACATGTCACTATGATTATGACACCTAACAAATGAATGAAAATATACAAGTATAATGAAAACTTATTGTTAGTAATTTACAGAAAAAGTTTCAATTTTGTTTCATATTTATAAGAATGGGTATAAAAAATTAATTACATTACTCGCCAACATAAAAAAAAAAGTGGTGCAAAACCTCTTTGTAGCAACTGATATTACAAGAATGGATTCCCTAATTTTTATAAATGAAAGACTTGAAGAACATAAATAAAAAAATAACCTCTTTTACAAAATTTTGCTGAAATTATATGACCATTTTTTAAAAAATATCAGCCTTAAAATATGATTACATGAAAACAAAAATGTTATCGCTTTCACATGAAAAAAAAATGTAATCACTTTCACATGAAAAGAAATGTAATCAGCAAAACTTCACCAGTTATGAAGTTATCAAAATAAATAATGCATGATTTTAAGTCTGATAGATATTCTGATTGAGTTTAAGATTATATAATAAATTCTAGTTATTAATTTAGTGTTTTTCCAATATTTTTAAGTTTATTTCTGTGATTATTTGGTTTTAGATTACAATCATGAAATTGGCTATAGATACCGGATTATTATTATTAGCATTTGTAGCATATGTAAATGCTAAACCATTCCCTCAAACATTGGAATTATTAACAGCATCACATAAAGCTTCATTTCATGATCTTTCACAAGCATGTGAAACTCTTACACCAATTCATTCACATCACCAACCACAAACTAGTCCATCTCCATATAGTATAACAGTAAGTAAGACTTCAGTAGAACCTTCAGATAAAATTGAAATTCGTATTACTGGAAAAAGTGGAATACAATTTAAAGGATTTATGGTACAAGCTCGAAGCGGGGATAAAATCATCAATGGAAGATTTGAACGTGCTAATAATGTTGGACTCATTGATTGTTTTGATGGCAAAGAGGTTAGTAAAAAAGAGTTATATAAAAATTATGTATATACTTATTAGAGATTTTTTTACCATTACTCTATTGTATTATTTTATTTTAAAATCACTGATAATCACTAGACCCTTAATACATGTAAGAAATGATCAGACTAGAACTAATAGGAATATAGAGTTAACCACACTTCTCAGGAGTGGTCGACCTGAGATTGTACAGGACTACATTTCATTCACATTCAAACACATCACCCTCATCCATCCTCTGAAGTAATACCTTAACAGTAGTTCCAGAGGCTAAACAGATAAAAGAGAGAGAATTAATGGGAAAAATTTTTCTTAGTCTACATTTTCTTTCAATTACTGCTGCTCTTATGAATTAATATTCGTACATAAGCTCATACTTTAAAGCTAGTAGGGGATGAATTTTGTGAGTATGCTTCACTACTTCTGATGTATCCTTTTTACATATTAAGGAAATAAATATTTTATTCACATTGGCCACATAAAAAATACATTTATATAGATTACATTAGGAATAGGTAGGTGTGGTACTGAATGGATAAAGAAGTAAATTCCCAATGTTTGTCAACTCTTAGGACCAAGGATAATCATGAAAAAAGGTTGAAATCATACTAGCGACACAAAGTACACAATTATTAAAATTATATAAAAAGTGGTTACATAAAGTGGTTAACTTATGTTAAAATATTATAATAAACTATAAAATAATAGTAAACATGGAAGTATTAAATAAATAATATACGTACAGGAATAACAATTTAGAAGGTGTTAATGGAAATAATTTGAGTATATATAATTTGTACCCATTAAATAAGTTTTCTTGTTTTCGATTAATATTATTTAAAAAGTCATTGACTAAGTAATATTGATTCTGCAAAAATAAAATTTTAATGTATTTAAAATTAGATAGCAGGGAGATATTTAAAACAGGCAATAATTTATAAAAAAAATGACAACAAAAGCATAATAACTCCCTTTCTTGTACCACAATATTGCAATGAGTTACAAAAAAAAAGAAAGAAAAAAACCAGTTCTGTTCTAGATGCAGGTGGATATTACAGTTTTCTTCTTTCTTTTACAAAATATTAAATTTCAGTTGACATGATTCATATTTACAGTGCATTAAATGATGATCTAACTGCCCATTTTTGTTTATATTTTGAAAACTCATTCTAATTATTTACTATTGTCAAAAAAGTTGTCAGTTGTAGATTGTTTTGCTAACACACCATCTAAAATGGCATTAACTCATTTAGATTCATTCTCTATACATCCCTAATGTGTAGCATCATTATTGTGTTATTCTTAACATAAAATTAATCTATTAATTCTTTGATGCCTCTATCAGTGTTTTATTTCTATTAAAAAAAATAAATAAATAATAAATTTTTCTCTCATTGAGTGGCTAAATCATTTGATATAAATTGTTTAACTACTTTAGTGAGCGAGTCATGTCAATTAGAACATAATTTGAGTTATTAAAACGCATTAATATGTTTTGAATGACTGTACTCTTTAAGACCTAAACTAAAACTAATTTATAAAAATATATAAATATATATATATTTATTTCATGAGTCTTAATTTTTATTTTATAGAATTAATGATATCACTAATTGTGATATTTTCACTAAGTTGAAAATATCACAATAAATTATTTTAAAAATGCAATAATTTGTCCAGCATTTGAAACATTCATTTATTTACATAGTTATTACTTTATTTCTGGGAATATATTAAAAAAATCCAACATGTTCAATAATTATTATACAAATATATCAAATATTTGCTTAATACTATAATAACATTAAATTACTTAATCTGAGTACTTAAAAAAATTCAAGGAAAGAATATAAACAAAATTAATAAAATAAAATTTTTTTATTGATTTGAAGGTCAAATCAAGGAGTGTTTTGTAACAAGCATGAATTTTTGTCCTTGACAAGTGTCATGTGTTTGCATATGTTACCATTTTCAGTTACTTTTTCCTAGTATCAGAGGTGACTAGTGCGTTAATAATCTATAGCAAACAAATTCCAACGTAGGGAGTAGTAGCTTTAAACTAATTTAGTAGTTTTTTGATATTTACTGTTTAAAAGAATACATTATATATGATTTATTCAGTAAAATAATATTATTTTTAGTTATTACATTACATTATTTTACATGTATTAATGTTAGAAAGTAACTATCATTTAAAATATCTTTTTCTTATCTTATGACTGATAAATTTAAAGTTTGGTTAAATATAATTCTTCATTAACAGAAAGCTTCTATTGTAGGCTACTAGGAATTGCAAAATTGTGGTGAGAATGGGGTCAGGGAATACAGTTGAAATTTATATTATAACATTGAAAGCATAACACATACTTAGGAGGTAGCTTTAATGGAAGTCCAGAGTTCATTAGTAAGATTAGAAGAGTTATTCCACAGAGAGTAATTCCAAATTCTATAGAGATTACATACATTACTAAGAATACTTGCTCACTATGATGCTTATTATATATAAAAGGGCTCTTTTATATCATAAATATATGAGGGCTCAAATAAGAGAATTGTAAAGAAAGTAAAGATAAAAATGAATTTTATTTATTTTTCATGAGCATAACCTTTTCTTGTTAAAATTTATTGTAAAGAATTTGTTATTCCTGCTGAGTGGTTCAATACAGTAAAAACTGGACAAGATAGCATCCTTGTTCTTTGTTTTCTAATAGTCTTAAGTGACAGTTACTTTCTAGCAAACACTACCATATGATATCCATTCTCAGCTAGATGCGAAAGGATTTGGAGCAGTATTTTATAGCACTGTCTAAATATGTAAACTGATATTGTTAAAATGATGGCATTTCACTTAATTTTAACTGAAGGTGATATTGTTTAGTAATGAGACCACTGCCTTAGAAAATATTAGGGTTTATTAATCTGTACAAGTTCCCATCACATTTTTTAAAAATTTATCATGAGGGATAAGGATCTTTATAATCTGAGCAATGTCTGCCATTGGTTAATATCTAGGCAGTTACTTTTATATGGATTTGAATACTAGATTGTGGATACCGGGTATTCTTTTTTGGTGGTTGGGTTTCATTTAACCACACACCTCAGAAATGGTCTCGACCTGAAACTGTAAAAGATTACACTTTATTTACATTCATACATATCATCCTCTGAAGTAATTTCTTACGGTAGTTCCAGAGGCTAAACATAAAAAGAAGAAAGATTAGTACCTAGTGATAAGTAATAATTGATAACTTAAAAAGAAGTATGTGTATATAAAGTTCTTTAAAACTATTTCTATTACTTTTTATTACTACTTTTATTTTCTACAAAAACAATAGTTATTATTTCAAAATTTTTCCCAGTATTTTGTAGTGTCCATCATGGAAAAAGTTATTATAATTGTGTATTATCATCATTATTATAATTTATAACTTTGTTTTTTAATTTCAGAATACAGCAACTAATGCCGTCCATCCAGATCGTACTGACAAAGATGAAGTGAAACTTATTTGGTTTGCACCAACAAACCTGAAAGATGATTTTAACTTTGTGTAAGTGATTATTTTATGTTATGTTATTATATTTATTATGCAAGGGTAAAATTAATTTTTCATTATTGATAAAATCAATTCAATCATTTTTAAAATACAGACTGACTATTCTAGTGAATAATCTAATAGGGGCTTACATTACTAACAACAAATATTTCTGCTCAATGTTTATCTAACATTATGAATAGTAACCAATAGTTAGCCTAGTTTGATAATATAATATAGATCGTTAAATTTAATGTCTAATTGTTAATATAACAGCTATTTATAAAATTTTAAATGGTATGTAACTTCATTATATGCTTATTGTTAACTTGTTTTTCATGAGTGGAACAGTACTGAGTTATTAATAAGATAATCATGGTTTCTAATAAATATTATTGTTCAAAAAAATTACTTATTTTTAAGTTTTGTTCCTTTTATTACATTAACTTTAAGTAAAAACCTTATTACTTATTTGTTAAGAAAAAAGAAATATCTATGAAGTTGTTAATATACAAAACCATTAATTCACCATGCATAAGGTGTGTTTTCATTTATCTTGGATCTTCTGTAAATTCTTTAACATACACACACATATTCACACATTAAAAAGAATTTATTAAACATGTATGTACTAAATTGTATTCATTCATAATCTAGTATAGTATATTGTTCACAAAGTAATTATTTTTTTAGATCAATTGATATAAAAAATTCTAAGTTTTATTACATTTGTATTTCTAAGTTTTTATTATATTAGTATATGATTTTACAAACCATTTTCAACAATGTTGAGGTAGCTTTGCTCAGTGATTAGCACATGTTGCGTAGTATTATCATGGTGGTAAAATGGATTGAGAAGAATATACTCATATTTACAAATTGATAACAAAGTGTGTTTTAATTATTTAACTTATAGGGCTCAATAAATAATATTATAGTAAAACATTATCTGAATAATGTAGATGATGTTTGAATGAAAAATTTAATTTAATAAAATGTATTTCCACCAAAAACAAATAGCTTTAAAAGAAAACATACTTATATTCTTTCAAATCATAATGTTTATCTACCATTTTTTTTTAAACAAAAACTAACAACAAAAATTAAATAAATTAATTGTTTTATAAAATCTAATTTTAATATTTATAATAAAAAAGATGTTTATAAAGTTAGACAAGGAGAGCAAAATTGAAAAACATTTTATGGAAGAATAATAAATTTAAAAAAAAAATTAAATTGGAAACAAGCAAATATTATCATCAGCTGGTAACGTCTCGGCCTTTCAACTGGAGGTCCCAGGTTCGAATCCTGGTCAGGCATGGCATTTTTCAGACATGCTACAATTCATTCATCTCATCCATCCTCTGATGATATAACTTAACGGTGGTTCTGGAGATTAAATAAATAAATAAAAAATTTAGTAAATAGAAAAATTCTTTTAATTGCCAGCCTCCATGGCACGAGTGGTAGCGTCTCGGCCTTTCATCTGGAGTTCCTCGATTCAAATCCCAGTCAGGCACAGAAATTTTTCATACACTACATTTCCATATCCCGTGCACAAGCTTCAAGATTATGTGGAAATATAATCAATCAAAAAAAAATATTAATTTTAATAAATTAATATATTCTGTTACTAAGATTTTTTTTATATAGTTTTATTAAATGATTTACATAAACTGGCAATGCTGGGGAAACATATCAACTTCATAAGCAGTTGTCGTAAGCACTGACTCAGTTTTATATATATAAAGTAGTTTTTTGTTTTTAATTAATACATTATTATGATTTATATAATATTTTTTCAACCTTTATGATTATAAAATAAGTTTTATAAAAAAAAAATCAAAATTCAGTAATGTGTTCATAATATGTGTTTTATCAAAAATATTTCACAACCTCTGGTACTGATTTACAGATGAACAGATTTGATTGCATTTAATTTATAAGATCTATAAATTTTATATTATAAAATTACAGATCTAAAAGTATTTTTTTGTGTACTGTTATTACAAATAACAAATAACTACAAATCAATTTTTTTCTAGTGTCACTGTGGTTAAGGACTTTTCAACATTTTGGGTTGGCCAGAAATCTGACACAATCAAGGTTACATCAATTGAGTAGTTTAGGAGTCTGGATTCCAGTAAATGGTATGTATTACTTTTTCTAATAAAGCAATAAAACACTAATCAACAAAGGTACATGTAAATGATTTATAAGGGCTTTCTGTTTCCTGAATGAATAAATTTTAACTATAATCATAACCTTCAACAAGGAAAACTAGGTGTTTAATACAGTTTTTTTCTGGATTTCTTTAGAAAATGGAATACAATTGATTTGTAGCCAGGGTAGATGTTGGTATGACTGATGAGATAATAAAAATAAACTAAATGTTATTAAATATATTCAAACAGAATAACAATATTTTATAAAAAAAATGAACAGAAAAATAAAAAAGTATTACCAGCTATTATTAGCCCATCAGCTGGTCTAATGATTAACTCGTTGCAAATCAATTAAATAACTGATTTTTGAAGTTGAAGATTCTGAGGTTCAAACCTTATTAAAATTTAGTTACTTTTATACAGATTTGAATAATAGACAGTGGATATGAGTGCACTGGTTGGAGCCCTGATTAAGGAATGTTTAGGAATGGTCGGCCTGAATCTGTATATGACTACCTCATTTGCTTGTCATACATATCATCCTCATCTCATTGGGTTGTGGGAAGGTTGCTTACTGTTAAACTCTAGTTTAACAGATTGGAATGCACACATTAAGAAAGAGAACTCATAATATCAAAAACTTAAGAAGATAATAACAAAACTAAAAATACATAACTTTATCCTATTACTCAATTGGTCAAAAATAGGAACACATTATAAAAGTATAACTAGGATAATATGAAAATAGAAAATAAAAATGCTTCAATTTATCAAAAAAAAAATGAGTCTTGTAAGATGTGAAAAATACCAATCCTGATGGAGATCTGAACCCAAAACTTTCTAGATCAGATTGAGAAATGCTACTTTAAATCACGAAAGCTGGCAAATATACATCCACTACTTTCATAATTTTGACAAAGAGCACACTAGTAGGATATTTAACACATTTTGCATAGATTATGTAACATAATTGCCTTATCATATTATAATGTTTAACTTTGTCACTACCTGATGTCATCTTAATAAAAGTGGAATTAGTTATATCATATAAAAAGATCTAATTAAACAAAAATAAAAAAATCTGAGCTCTTGAGATATAAAACAACTCTCCATATAAATTTATAATGGGCAACGCCAGTATAAGCAGCAGATATTGTTTAATGCTTTATTAAATAAATGATTCAAAATCCCCTTATTACACCTTATATTTTTCTTGTTTAGTAAAGTCCTCAAAGAACCTCTAAAAAATTCTAAATTCACTAACATTTTGTAAGCAAGGCCTACTTTTATTGTAATTTAATGTAAAAAAATCTATGTCCTTTCCAGCGGTCAGTTAGGAAAATGGTGATCAAGTTGTGTTTTATTTTTTAAGTATTTCTGTAAATAAAATAATTATGTAAAGCTGTGACCATAGGGCAAAAAAGAAGAAAGTTTACACAAAAATTATCTAAATTATTTTTATAAATGTAAATACAGCTAAGATATTTTTATAAAGAACTGGTAAAGCAAAACTAAATATTTAAAAATTTTCATGGGTACTTTTGCAGTTATTTATAAGTTTTATAGAAATTGGTGTAAAGATTTTAATAAAATACCTTTTTTAAGAATATTTAATTTTCAATCCCATGTATCATATTTACATTATCATTTACCTTCAGAAAAGAATCATTTATAAGCTTCTGTTGTCAACTAATCTTTCAAAAAGCAAAAATAAAACATTTTAAATAAAGGATCTCTTTGATCATTGTTTTTATGTGTATAAATTATTTTTTCATTTAATGATAGGTAAATAATACAAACTGTTTTGATTTTTATAAAAACTACAAAAAAAGTACATTTTTTTTTTTTTAGAAATTTCAGCAATCTTAATCAATTTACTATTTCTGCACCTAAAGTGAACTTTTTCTGTAATCTCAACATAGGTATCTACACTATAACAATAATACACTTTCAATTTTGTATACATTTTTTTTTTAATTCATCACTTTTATACAGAGGAAGTTGTTTGTATTTGAAATTTAATTTATTAAGCAGCTGTAAAGTCTGATTTTTCTAATTTTCCACTTAATCCTAGAATGAAAACATCTCAGCTGTATTTAAATTTTACTTACTCATTACATTTACAAGAACAACAAATCAGATTTCAGTTTTCTGCAATTGTTTTATTTATAGAAATGTTATTAATAATTTAAATGAAAGACATACCCAACTTAGCTGCCACTTTTTAAATGTACAATCAGGCTAAAAACTTAAAAAGTACAACCTATAATTAAGCCGGTTTGGAATTTTTGTGAGATTTTGAGAGAAAATTTTGGGGACTGGACTATTTCTTACTTTTTCCTTCTCAAATATTCCTATGCTAATAATAAAATTGTAATCTATACACTGAATTCTTGCAACAAGCTACATTATTCTATTATAAGCAGATATTTTTCAATACCATATGTTATGATATGATTTATAACCAATTGGTTGTAAACAACTTAATTGAGACATCATTTAAACTTGAAAATAGAATAGATGTTATTAAGAATAGCAAGAATCGCATGTCAAACTTTCTGGAGAAAGTGAGAAGTAAAATAGTTTCTCATTGTCTTCTTCAGAGAAACAAATATACTGTTGTGTATCAGAATGCTAAACCCACTGAAATGTAATTTATATTCAGCCCTACAAATAATATTTCACCATAAGGATTGGCTGTATAATAAACATCACTATTCTCAGAAAAAAAACCAGTTTGAATTTAAGTCCATCTTTACCTCAGATTAGACAGTTTTAGTAAAATAATGTAACATTTATGTTAGGTCCTAGAATGATTTAATGAAATTCTAGTGTCCACTAATCTAATGAATGTAGGAACTGAAAAATATAATAAAATGAATACAGAGATTTGATAAATAAATATATTAAGAATTAAAAAATAAGTAGATCTATTATATTTTAGTGAAAACAAATTTGTATCACCAGTGATCTAAAGTCTGCCAGTAATAATTTAAGGAATCTTGATAATTATAAAATTGAACTGCAATGCAATTTAAATGTGTTAAGATTTTATATTAAATAAGAAATCATTCAATAAAATTAGTAGATAAACCTGTTAAAAACTTAAAACAAAAATTATTAAAAAAATCTATTTCTTTTCTTTTCAGCTGAACTCAGTTCCTAAGTCTGCAATTCAACTACTGCATCTTTACCACAGAAGCATTCTTTCTTCCTTGTCAGAAGAACTATTTCTGAGATTATCATAATTTCAGATTTTTTTACATCACAGTGTTTTAATTTCCTCTTTACTGTTGGTTTTGTTATGTTTTTATAGAAATTTTTAAATTTACAGCTTATTTTACAGTATTTTTTATTCAACTTAATAAAATGTTGTTGTATAACAGGTTAAATTACACATTTTTTTTAATATGCAGTTTTTTTTTCTGTTATACATTCCATAACTTTTATCTATTCTTGGTGTTTTTTTTTTTAATTTTATACATTTTTAAGTAAATTTACAATATTTATTATTTTTTTATCAATTTTTGGCACTAAAATTTTCATTCTTATGCAATGAAATTTAAAGTAAAGTATTCATGTAGTTTCACTGTTAAAGTTCATTTAATGATATCCATCTTAGGATTATGATTAGTTCTGATCTAAAGCAAATTACAACGAATATTTAGGAAGTAGACTTTTGAGAGACAAACAGTTAAACTAGAAAAATAAAAATTCTTATCTTTAAATTAAAGTATAAATTTGTAGTTCTTCAGTATTTTAATTTTGGTGTACTAAATTATTTTCTAAAATAATGGTAATGTATATCTTCTGTGATGAACCAAAGAAGCATTTTGTCTCCTTGTCAACCGGATGAAAATACAAAATTTGCAAACAAGCAACAGAAAAATTTTTGATAAAAATTTACGCAGTTATTTTATTTAAACTATTATATAAGTGAATGAATATTACTATGACATACTATTCAAAAATTAATAATCATATACAAGGTGAAATCAAAAAATAAAGTGAATTATGTTATAAAAAAACAAAGTAAAAAAGTTACCTTAAATATGAATTAATCTCCTTCAAAGTACTGTCCTTGGCTAGCAATACACTTATCCCAACGTTGAATCAACGACTGGAAGCATTTATGGAAGGCTTTTTTTGTAATGGCTTTCAGCTGGTCTGTTGTAGCCTTCTCAATGTCAGGAATGGTGTCAAAACATTTCCCTTTTAGCACATTTTTTATTTTCTGGAAGATTCAGATGTTGCATGGTGCTAAATCTGGTGAGTAAGGCGGATGTGGACAGACAGGAAGACTTTTGGCGGCCAAAAACTCGCGACAAAAGCGACTTGTGGCACGGTGCGTTGTCATGATGAAGAAGAAAGCCGTTGGCCCATTTTTTTGGTCTTTCTTCGCACATTGTTTCGCAATTGTTCCAGTTCTCCCTTGTAAAATTCAGAGTTTACAGTTGTTCCCCTTGTAACGAACTTTGATCGCACTATGCCCTCATAATCGAAAAAAAAACAATGACCATGATCTTGATGTTCGACTTTGATTGACGGCGAGGTGAGTTATTGGTTTTCCATTGAGAACTCTGAAGTTTTGTCTCAGGCTCATAGCCATAGACCCAACTTTCATCCCCAGTAACAATTTTTTTGCCCATGAAATCACTTTTTTCAACTTGAAACAAAACCTAATGTTCATGCGTTGTTCAAGATCCATGTTTCATGACAGACACTGCAAACACGACCTCATTGTAGCGGCTATAGAAGCAGACTGACAAGCCGGAACGTGTTCAAACTTGTCACTGCCTGTCTCAATACATAAGGGTATGAGACATACTAGTTGAAATAGATGCAGTGTAAGTAATTGTTGCTATAAAAATTTATTCACCGTATTTTTTTATCACACCTCGTATATGCATGTCATACCTGCTTATAATAAAACTAATTATAACCGTTAGTATGCATATTTTGTTAAGATTAAAATGTTGTATCGGTTCCACACTAACTTTTATAACAAAATTTAATATAATCTCTATAAGAATGTGTTGAAATTTTCAGGATAACAATTACAATTTTTTAAAAAGAAACAGTAGATAATTTTTTGTTTAGGGTTAAATTAGCCAAACACACTCTTGCTTGCTGATATTAAACAGCCAATTGATTACAGTTAGGCTGTTTGCCTAGATCAGGTCAATCACCCATCAAAACTGCCAGAATCATTCCATGTCTGAGCTTCAGTAACCAAACACAACAGTATCATAGGCATTCACATTTTTTTATTAATATGGTCACCAGAGTGACCCTTCATTTTTATTTATTCCGTATTTTCCTAACAAAATGCTATAAATAGTCCATTTAATATTCAGTAATGGGTCCTATCCAGTATAAGGCTAACAAAGAAGCACTGAGACAATGCTTCTAATTTGAACTTCAAGATCAAAATACTTTTAACTAGAGAAATTAAATCCAGTTAAAGATGTATAAAAAAAAATTAAAAATTACAATAAAGCCGATAAAGATAAAACTATTTTAAAAAGTAAAGTGAATAATAATCTATTCTAAATTTACACTTTTAGAAGTAGATCCAAATAAAACATCTTTAGATATAGATATCAGTGAAAAACAATTAATAGCTTATTAAAGTTTTGTTCCAGATTCATAAAAAGTTAAAGAATTGAAAAAGCATTTTTTTTTTTTAGTTTTTAGTATATTTTAAAACTTTTATATTGGTTTTCTTGTAGAAAAGTTTAATTTTATTTAAACATATCCATGAGTCTACAAAAATGCTGCTCTTATGAAAAAAAATCATCATAAGGTATGCAACTGATGACAACCTATGTCTTCATAAAAGTAAGAAAACAAATATAAAAACATGAATTAAAAATCACTACTAATGAACATGTGCCAAGGCTGTGTGGAATGTGGGAATATCTGTTATTTTTATCCTTATTTTCCAACTAATGTTTTGAATTTCAAACAAAAATGCATGAACATCAGAATAACATGAGACTATAAATCATTATGCCATAACATTTCAGTATCAGGCAATGGTGTCAAAAATAAAAAAAAAAATATTATGGAAGATAAAATATATTGTGTACAAGCAATGTAATTTTCTGTTTTAAAGATTTTTTGCTTAAGTTACTGGGAAAAGACTTAGAATGAAACCACAACAGGAACTTCCTCTTTGCAAAATAAAAAAGAATCACTGAACTAGTGTATTTGATGAAAAGTAAGGCTCACACACACACACACACACACACACACACGCACACGCACGCACGCGCATGTGCATGCATGTGTGTGCAGACATGACAGCACATGAATAAAATTGAGAATCTCATTCTTTTTTGAAGTCATTAAATATTTTGAATTTTAATATAATAGCAATAACATTATATAAGACCTGTTATGATAGATAATTAGTTTTGAAAAAAGAACATTACATCCAACAAGGAGTTTTCAGTATCTCATGAAAAAATGTTGGAAAGACAAATTTTTATTCTTCTCATAAAGTATCTTAAGTGAAAAACATGTTTTGTTTATTTAAGATGTTTACTAATTTCACTGAAAATATCAAAAGGTACTGAAAACAAATTCCAAAAATATCTGGAAGAATTTGAAAAACTAGTATGCCATTTTAAACAATTCTTATCTTCTTCTTATAAAACATTAGGATAATTCTATTAAAGAAGATAAACCACTCATTCTAATGCAAATATATTTACTACAGGTTAACATAATACTGTATTTTTATTGCTCTTTTCATCTTTAGCCTAACTAAGATGAACAATGTACTTATATGATGTTGGACATTGTAGAACTAGGCAAGTAAGAATGTCATTAGAGGAGGAGAAAGTTTGTTTCATAGAATGTCCTCTCTGAAAATATGATTATGATAAAAATGCAAACGGATTGTTACATTTAAAGTAACAACAACAAGGTATTTAAAACTTCTTTTTTTTTTTTTTTAGGTAATTTCATTAACATATCTTGAGAAATCATTTAAATGTTTAATGTTTTAATATTTATGTATGTATCACTTAATTTGCAATCAAAAATCAAGTGGAATAATATTTAAAATCAATTTTAAATATTTAAAAATTACCATAATCAATCATAAATTAAGATGAAAAATAGTTTGTAATTTAATATCAAATTCACCTGAATCCATTATTATAACTTTTAAGAATCCAGGAAAATTATTTATAGAGAGTAATTATTAAAATGATATACAAAAAAAAATATTTGTTTAATGTTTCTCTAAGCGTGATATCATTTTTTGAATAGTTTTTTCCATACATTACAGATTTGTAAATACAATTTATATATCACGCTAGTTTTATATAAATTACGCTTCAAAAAAAATTAAGGGAAAATATAGTTAAAATCTGAAAAATTTATAATTTTGCATGGCTATACCTGTGTTAGAATGATTTCACTGATGCTTTTCTTTTATAAATAGTCGTGGCACATCCCAAATTAATTTCCAACATTTTTTTTTTTTTTTGTCTTCAGTTATTTGACTGGTTTGATGCAGCTCTCCAAGATTCCCTATCCAGTGCCAGTTGTTTCATTTCGTTATACTTCCTACATC
>JAAAKQ030483681.1:8409-20238 GCA_010016005.3 Zanna intricata
ATATATATATATATATATATGTAAAAATGAGTTCTGCAATTACAATAACTTCATATACTACATTTTCCAGTACTGTTTATATAATTCAGTAAATCTTTCCTGAGTCAAGTTTAGGTAACATAAATATTATTTAAAACATTAAAGAATTAAACAAGATGTATTAGAGTTTGATCTGTAATAAATTATAACATCACTAGTTTTAAATAAATTTGAAAACTTAGCATATCTGTTTAAGAAAAGATGATCCAAACATGAAGCTTCCCCTATAAATGTTCCATTCTGATGTAGAAAATTTCCAAAAATATCATAATTTAATTGATTATGGTAAAAATAAATAAAAATATATAAATATTTTTGATGTAAGTTATATAAAAATTAAGATATTACCTGCAACAATAATAATATTATTTATTCTTGATCTGCTAGTCATCATATAAGAAAAATATAGCATTATCTAGATGAAATTTTGAAGTTTTATTATTATTATTAAATAAAATATGAATTTAATTTGACAAAGATGAAAACTGACAGTTGATATTTTTTAGTTACAGAGTTTCCAATCTGCATCATCACAAAAATATTCTTTGTTATTAATGGGAACTATAGCCTAATAATAACTTAAATTGTATTAAAATACATAATAATAATTATTTTATATTATAGTATTACAATATAATATTAGCCTCACATAAAACTCATCTAAATTCCATCATATTATCTGATGACACTAGTGTCTAGAAGTATAAATCTTTTCATATGACCAGTATATATTTAATTAAAAGGTTAAGAAAGATTTTCAGTGAATTTTAGTACAAAGTTTTCAGGCATAATAACAGGTGTAACAGTGTTGGAAGCCTGGGAACATGATAATCTTTGGTTACAAGATTTTTCTTGTTATAAGAGAGAATTTGAAATGGTTATAAAAACTGCTTCAATCTATTTCTTGGGAAGGCTTGTTTCTGCTTTACCTTCTCTGTCTCTTGTTAAACTTGCCAAACCTTCTAGCGGTTGACAGTTATATTGGTTCAATTGATAAAATTGCTTTCATTTCAATATAGTTAAACTATTTAGTCTGCTTTAATAAGCTTTTTACAGCATGTTGTAGGCAGTTATCAGTGAAGCATTCAAGCCAGTGATTTAATAAATAAGCACATACAGAGCTTGGTTGGAAGTTAATGGTAGCAGTTATCTGAAGCATCCATGAAATGTTATATTATTTAATTAAATATAATTAAAAAAAAAAAAATAATTAAAATAAAATTTAATATAATTACTACATATATTAAAATATATGTAGTTATTATTTAGTTGAAACTTATTTGAAATTTGTTTAATTAATTATTATTTTAGAAATAGTTAATAAATATGGTATAAGTTTTGTAATAATGGGTGGATTATATGTAATTTTATTTGTAAATAAAATAGAATAGATGTTTGAATGAAATTTCAACTTCTGTTTTATGGTAAATAAAATCACTGAAATAAATATTTTATTATTTTAGTTATTTTCATCAATTCTGTTGATGAAGTGATGTAAATTTAGATGTTTGATGAAGTGACATAATATCTGCTGAATTATTATAGTTCAGATTCAAACATAAAATCATAGAATTTTCTATTACTATCTATAGAAAATATTTCAATTTTGAAATTTTTAGAATTTTATTAATATTTATATAAATTTTAAAAACATTAAAATAGCAAGAATTATTACTTTATTAATTAATAATTAAATTATTGATAATAAATTGTGTATAAGTCATCATACCTTTTTTATTAATAAACAGATATGAAATTTAAAATGAATTAAATTTGAGTCTAACTTCGATGATACTAAGACACATACTGACTGTGAACAGATGTTTGTTCTAAATACTGAAATCTGTTTTGGCAGTTGGAAGTACTAAAAAACAAACGTAGAGAAACTGTAAACATTATACAAAGGATGCATAGTAAATCTTCAAAAAGAAAACTTAGTAAATGAAGATAAGGGGGAGAGATTTGTATAAACTAAAATAAAAATAGAAGGAATCTTTTTAGTGGGGATTGGTAAAAAATACACAATAATGTTTCAATTAGATTGTTTAATGAATGGGTCAATTAAATTTTATTGTTTTATATATATAATATTTCTGACAATATGAACTTAGTAGTAAATTCATAACTGATCTAATTACTAAACTTTTAATTTATAATAAAGGTATATACCAATAATTTATATAAACATTTATAATATATGAGATAAAACTTCATCCAGCATTGTTTAATATGTAATTTATGGAACTAGTTCATTAAACATGACTTGGTCTATTGGCATTTCATCCTTATCTCAAACCTCTAGTCTATAGTTTGTTCGTTTCTGAGACATTTGAGGGCTATGCAACCATCAGGTTGTAAGATAATGAAGTTTACCAACTTACCTAGAACTTCAAAAACATTTTTCTAGTTTCCAGGCTAATTTTTACAAATAACTTCTTTAAGTTGCTCTGACTTTATAATAAAATCAGTAAAATTTAAGTATTTAAGTCAGTAAAGTTATGGAACTTTGATTATTGAGGGCTTAACAGTCTCTATGAGAAAGATTAAGATGAATAATAAGGTATATTGTATACAGATTTAATAAAGAATTATATGAAAAAAATTATCTACTCTGTGTAAAAATTTGAGATATGGGAGCTTAAGTCCATGTCTCCTTATTTCTCTTGACTAATTACGATCAAAATTATCAAGACCCCATATTCAGAAATTATAATGCCAAATTTTATCCAAATTGGCCCATCCAATCTGAAGATGTTATGCAAAAATTTTAAATACATACACATGATATATATGTACATACATACATCCTCTAGAACATTTCAGTAGTAAAATCTGTATTTTTGATTAGGGAGGAGTCATAAATATCAAAATCTGCAAAATTTCACCTGATAAGAATATTTCCCTTACAAAGTATGCTGTATACAGAATAATTATTCAATTGGGATTTATTCTGAATGGTACATTATAGATTTTAGAGAAGTAATGGATAGGTATGCTATTCTGTGGATAAAAATTAACTCCTTGCCATTTGTTTGGATGGATCAAGAGAAGCTGTGCTAAATCTTTAATTTTGGAGCAGGGTTACAAAATTAATTATGAAGTAAAAGATAGAAGTGATTAGTGCCCATAATTTAAATTAGTAGTAAGTTAAATATATGAAGATACCAAATAAAAAAAATTACTACAGATTAAATTATGAAAACTGAAGACATTAATAAAAATGATCTGGACTTATCATTTACATACAAGTTGAATTGCGATAAGGAAACTCAATTCAAAAAAAAAAATTAATTATTGTAAAACTATTTAAAAATTCATTACAGAGTAATAATATTATTTCCGTAAAATAAATTTTTTTAATTGTTTTAAATAAAATGTTTTAAATGGTTAGGAGGAGTTTATTAAAAATTAAAATGGAAGAAGAACCTTTTTTGTAACTTGAAATATTGTGTTGAGTTATATAAAAATGAATATGCTCTCTGGTTTGGTAGAGATGAGATATAATATTTTTAACTTAAGTGACTATTGTTAGTAGCAAAGATTGAAATTAGTAACAATAAATTTGTCTTTAACAGTTTGACTAAACTGCTAGTTTAAACTTACTTTTTAATTTGTTGTTTTTTTTTTCTTTTTAATGTCATTCTTTCTGATTTTTCTTTTTAATTGTAAATTTTATTTCTTAGTTATAACTATTATTCTTACTGAAATTCTATATTTTTTTTGTATTTATAATTTTTGAACTGTTTTTAATGAATTCTTGTGTTTTAAGCTTTATTTTAATGTAAATTAAAAAGTTATTATAATATACATTTAAGTCGATGATTATTGTATTGTCTAATTAATGCTTTGTTTTTATCAAACATAATATGTTAGTAATTTTTTAACATTCATCAACAAACTACACTGCAACCTACAGTTTGTTAGAGAAAAAAAACTTAATTCTGAACCTTAAATATTTAAGGCAGACAAGAAGCAACTGTAACTTGGTTCTTCTCTTCTCTTTCTATTAAGCCTCAGGAACCACCATAAGATGTGTTACTTCGAGGATGAATGAGGATGATATGTATGAATGAAATGCAATCTTGTATAGTCTCCGATCGACCATTCCTGAAATGTGTGATTAATTGAAACCCAGCCACCAAAGAACACCGGTAACTATGATCTAATATTCAAAGTAATTTCATTCTAGATAAAATAATAATCTTCATCTATTTATTACAGTCTGATGGTTTCGAGTCCCAGGATTAACTTTTGTGAATAGCATCCACAATTCAGGAAGTTAAAATGTCATCAGCTTAAGCAATATTTAATAACTAGTTCCCACAAATCAAAAAATTAAACAACATTGAATGTAGTCTCAGTACTTGTTAACATTTATTAATCAGGGCTACTTAAAATTTATATAAAAAAAAATTTGACTTCACAGAACAGATGCACCTTAACTTCAGATATAAAGAACACAAACAAGGACTACATACAATAATAAATTATCCAATTTATCCAACATTTTTATATATAAAACATAAAAATAATTTTTAGTAATGAAATAAGAACAAAGAAATATTTAGAATATATATATTAAAATAAATTAATGAAGTAAATGTAAATAAATGAAGTAAATTAAATATTTTTTCAGGTTTTATAAACTGAACATTGATATCTGTTAATAATGATTTAAATAAATTTACAATTTATTTTAACAAAATTAATAAATAGATAAAGAAAACAATATCTAATAAAAACATTACATGGTATTACTTTTAAAACTGAAAAATCAAATATCATTACATTAACTTTGTATCTGTTTCATCATCAATATATGAGTAGATACTATTAATCGACATAAATTTCAAATTTCATGTAATGATACTTATAAAAAGTACATAATGTAATAGAATTTAATTTACTGGAATAATTAATAATAGTTTAGTTACTAAGAAAGATACAATTAAAAGAGAATAAAATTATAATTATTCAAGGTTTTCATGAAATGGTGAAAAAGTGTAACTTTCTGGAGATAGCAGATTTGCAAACCAAGCAATAGTTTTAATGATTTCATCAAGTGATCAGGAAGGGTGTTTAATTATATTTAAAAAAAAAAAATGTTAATTTTGTAATTGAGAGAAATATTTATTACTGGCAGTTTTTCAGAATACTGTTATAAATATAATCATCATTTGTATGTATGTATATGTGTGTGGGTTTGTTTGCTTGTTTTACATCATACACAATCTCTCATACACAGATCATTTGTAAGTGTGCCTGTGAGTTGCTACTTATAACCATTGTTAGGAAGTAGAACAAACAATGATTTTCAATACTACTTCGTGTAAGGTGAAGCGCTTTCTTTTTTTTTTTGGGTTGGAACATGAGACTACAATAACTATGTACAGATCTATTTTTTAAATGTGTATTTATAGTTTGTTTCATTTCTCTTTTTAACTTCTGTTATATAAATGTCTTAAAATGAGAAATGTTAATTAGATAAAATATATACACAATTAACTATTGTCATTATTAAATGATAAATTTTCATGGAGTGATTGAAATGATTTTGTCAGCAACAACCAAATAAAATTTATTTTCTTTTAACATATAACGTTAATCTTGTCATAATTTATTATATATTCATTATACTTAAATGTTTGAGTATGTTACTGTGTTTTGGAGTTCCTTCAGAAAGTCAATACAAGATTTCAAGATTCAAAATTTCAAATGAAATTTTTTTGGCTTGATAATTCTAAACATAAATCACACAGGAAATCTTGTAAATTAAAAATTTTCTGATAATTTCCATGAGTTATTTTTACAAATATATTAAAAAATATCCATTACATTAAACCAGTCGTAGAATTAATTTTACATTAAACAAAGTAAAATTTGACCTATGAGAAATAATTCTCTTATGAGAATTCTGTTGCAGTTTTTAATGAATCATTAAATAATAATAATTTTAAAAATTACAAACGATAATTAAATAAACTGGAATTTTCTGAAACCTCATTTAACTAAATATATTGTAAAATTTTTCAGACTTTCAGAATAACATCAAAATTATTTTAATCAGTACTGATTTAATTTATTTACCTTAAAATATCTTCATCGCTATTATTTTATATATTAGTTCTGCTGAGTTGAAGTATATAACATTGTTTTCCTACAAAAAAGGGTACATTAATCAGTTATTTTATACTATTTCTCTCAGTCTTATTTTTAACTTGCACACATGTTAAGAAAAATCAATCGCAGTTTCTTTCTCTGAGAGTAATGATGCCTTTTTATGTACAGTCAATCCCTGTGGTGAACAGAATCCCCTATAACAGTTACAGTTACCTTACTGCAGTTATGGTATTTAAGATAGGTAACACATACACGTATATTAATGTGAAACATAATCATTGTTTATTTTTATTTTTTTAATACTTTTATTTATGTCACATCAACAATTAAAGTCATTAGAGGCTTATCAGTTTAATCTCATTGTATTGGTAAATTTTTAGTCATTAACAAACTCAGGTCGGCTACTTCTGAGACTTGTGGTTAATTGAAACCCAACCACCACTGAACCTCAGACTGCAGTATCCTGAAATTGTGTACCCTACCGGATTCACAGATGGTCTCTCCTTGGTCGTTCCTGGAAGACGGAAGAGGAGGTTACGGTCAGAGGTAATGCGGCTGTTGTGTCACTGTTTACGACAAAGGAAGCTCCGCTTAGCAGTGAAGAAGACGAAATTAATTGAGATAGCAGGACGTCGTCACTTGCGACAGCTAACTCTCGTGAAATTGCCCCTGAGACTAAGGCCAAGTACTTACGGATCTCGCTCGACAGCAGGAGGTCATCCTCACTTCACGTGATCAAGGCTTTTAACAAAGCGAGAAGAATGGTAGCACCGATCACCAGGCTGATGGGCGGTACCAGTGAACCGATCTCCTCGAAACGATGGCTATTATGTCGGTGGTGAGATCAGTGGTGTTATACGCGGTGCCAGCTTGGAAGAGAGCACTGCAGCATAAGACAGGCAGACATAGGCCTATCGGATTGCAACGGCATCTTGCCCAGATGTGTGTCTAGGGCTTTTCGGACAGTCTAGACAGAGGCGGCGCTAGTGTTAACGGCCTTATCCTCGTTCGATCTTGTGGCAGAAGAGATCACCAGGAGAGCAGAGAGCATGCCAAGAGACAGGCGAAACAGATGCTACTGGAAAGCTGGCAGGCGAGTTGGAATAGGTCACAGGTGGGTAGGTGGACCTGGAGGCTAATCCCGGAGTTGAAGCCGTGGCTGACCAGAAGATATGGAGAACTGTCGTTTGAGCTGACACAGTTCTTGTCCGGCCACGGCTAGACAATAACTATCTCTGTTTGAGAGGAATAAGTATCTTTTTGAGAGGAAGCGGAACCTTCTAGTGCGATCTGATCGATGCTTTTAGTGCAAAAGCAGTGACTCAGTGAAACACACTATCTTCCACTGCACCAGGTAGACTGAGGATAGGAGGAAGATCTTTGGTAATTGGCGAGGTTATGCCTGACAATATCGTAGCATGCAGCTATGCTGTATGTCCTAGAAATTGGGCCTTGACCACTGGCATGTTTGTTGAGAACGAAGGCTTTTGAAGAACTACAATACTAGGAAGATGGTGGATGAAAAGAGTCTGTAGGGAAAGAGGAGTAATTGGGCTTGCCCAGTTACACTTTTTGTATCTAGTCCCGGCTGCCCGGGTAGTGCTGGTGGGAACGGCGGTGCCGGGCCCAATATGACCACTTGGGTGGTTAGAGGCAGTGACATCCTCCCCAGGGCCGACTTATGCTGGAAGAGCGGGTTAGGCCTTGGGAGGGTGGGTTGAGTAGAGAGAAAACCCACTGAAGAACACCGGTATCCGCGGATCTAGTATTCGAATCCGAATAAAAGTAACTACCTCTTTATTAGGATGTGAACCTGAGAACTTTGTCTTCGAAATCAGTTTATTTAAACGACGTGTTTACCACTAGACTAACCTGGTGGGTTACTTTTTATTTTTTTTTACCCAACAATGCTAGGAGGAGGAGGAGGAGGAGGAGAAGGAGTCATATATTGTATATATAATTCCAGTAGTTATCAATAGATTAGTTTCAGTCACGCGTGTGACTCAGAATATATAACAAAGAAAATGAATTGACAAGCGATTGGTAAAATAAATCTGAAACATTTAATAAATCTGTATATGCCAATAGGTAATTTAAAATCGAATCATTTCAAAATCAAAAAACCACATTTCAGAATATTTTCTGATAGAGGCAAACAAAAGACCATATTTTATAAATTAAATTAATAAATGTGGTTTGAAAACTGAATATTAAAAATTAAATTTTCTTTTTTTCTTTCTTTTTTTTTAGGCATCTGATTTGTCATCTTTTATTATCCGAGTAATATATTATATTACTCTATTTAAAATTTATTAAATTTAATCCTTTATACGATCCCACACTCAGGAATAATACGGTTCCGGTTTCCTTTTCTTCATAAGAAAATAATTTTTTTTAACTTTTTCAGCAGATCAATGACATTATTTAGTAAAAATTCTCTATTTTTCCCCCCCTACTTTTATGCATTTATTTAATATCTGACAACTTTATTTATTAATTTTTACTTCTTATACGAAGTAAATGATCTACTGGTATTGTGATCGCGAAAAATTAAGGTTTTCAGACTTCAAAGGAAATATCCATTTTGATCATCCTTGAATCCATTTTGACTAGTGATGTATGTCCGTACGTATGCATCACGCATAACTCAAAAACGGTTTTCAAGCCATAGGATGTTGAAATTTTGGATTTAGGACTGTTGTAACATCTAGTAGTGCACCTTCCCTTTTGATTGCAATCGACTAAACCAGCGTGTCCAAAACCCCAAATTCCAAAAATATTCGTATTTTGGACTTTTTCTTAATTGCCGTAATTAGCCCTTATTGAGAGTTTTTCAACGTTATATCATAAGTGGTATTTATTTTCATTGGTTCCAGAGTTATAGCAAAATTAAATTTTAATTAATGAAATATGTGAATGTTATAAGGGGAAGGCATATCGATTCGAATCAGACTTCATTTACTTTATTTTTTTAAAAAATAATTCAATAATAACAATAAAAAAGAAAAGAAAAATATCAGAAGTTATTAATGAAATAACATTTTATGTACTTTTCATTTAAAAAAAATTTATATATTTAATTAATGTATTAATCTAAACACATTAATACAAATGATTAACTGCACCGCAGTTACAACACAGATTTGTACAATAACCTACACGGGGTGTAGGTACAAATAGGCGAACAAGAAAATCATATGGTATTCACATGAGATTGTTATGTTATATACTGCTCTGATCAAACTTTTCCTATGGTTTTTCCTAAAACTTCCAAATAATCACTGGAGGAATCCGTTTACGTTGTCTGTCAAATAGAACGTGTATTCTTTCAAGATGATTTATAAAATCAATATATACTAATCTGGATAAAATATTCATTTTTTTTTTTTTTAGTGAAAAAATTATTCTGTTGATGTCATTAGATTCTAATTATCCATCACTAAATAGCAGTGCACAGCATAGAATTCTAAGGTATAAAATCCGTTAATATCATTTAAAATAGCGACACATATAGCTAAACACACGCGCACATTGTTTAACAGTAACTGTGTGAATACACAATTACTGTTAAACAGTAATTTTATAAAATATATTTTATTTTACTAAAAAAAAAACGAAGAAGATTTATCCTGTCTCATGGAAGGTAGATCTATTACTCCTGATGATGATTATCTTAGAATAGAAACAATGTTTCAATTTATTACAATTTTTAATCTAGTACAATTAAATTTTTAATTGTAATTTTTCGCCGATTAATCGAATTTGAAATGAAAATGCACTACGAAAATGTGATTATAAGAATAAACTTTATTTACAAGGTAATCATCTTAAATATATATCGATAAACTACTGTTTTATAATAAAAATAATTAACATATAATAATAAGAATAATTAAAATAGTTATTAATCAGATAATCGATCTTTGACTAGAAGCCGTTAAAGATATTTAGTAAAAAACAATCTTTTTTTTTTTAAGAAAAAATTAAAAATTAGAAAGCGATTAATTAACACAATTATAAAATTTAATATTTTTGAGTATTTTTTTACCATATTTTTTTACATTATAATAATTTATTTATTTATTAGTTAACATTATTAAATGAATCTGTTTGCTTAAGAGGTTTGAAAATTACAAACTGGGAAACTAAAGATTTTTATCGAAAATATTAAAATACTTCCAGACCAAGCAAGGCATTTGCTAAAGGCTAGTTATTATGTAATGATTATATGATTGTGAAATTAAATTCAATAATAACAAAAAAAAAAAAAACAAACCCTAGAGTGCAGTGTAAGATTCCTGACCCGGGATCGTAACGGTACAGATATTTCACAAATTAGCTCAATTACATTAAGGAAATGTTGTAGCTTACTGTATATACAGAAAAACCACTTAAATTAGCGAGTTCATTTATAATTTTTGTTTATTTATTAAAATTATAAGCTATATAACAACAGTAGAAACAGATTACAGGTGAAAGAATGAATTTCAAAAGATTAAATGTTGGCAACACTGGTGGTCAGGTGTTGTTACTATGTATTTGCTATATATACATAATATAAATACAGCCATACAGTGAGTCCGCGAACATTGAACGGTCTACTTGAGTATAAACTACCAGTACTTCCAGTAATAAAAAGTTGAGCGTGTTTGTGTGCGTGAATACGTGCTTTTTTAACAGTGCGTCTACTAGTGCACGACGTGTTTTATATTTTTTACTAAATAAATAATCGAGGAGGAATATAGTGGAGTGAATTTTTATTATGTTAAATTATATTATTTAAAAAAAAATACAAAAACAACTACATTATCGTTTATATAATGTGTATTTTTTTAATGACAAATTAATAAAGTTTGTTCTGATATTAATTAAGAAGTTTTATAAGATATAATAGGTTTTAAAAAAATATCAACAAAATAACTACGAAAACAATAAAAATTGGGGTAATATAATAAAAAATAAAATCACTCCCACGGAAAAATATTTACATAGATAACAACTCAGTAAACGATAATAAAAATGATAAGAAAAAAAATGCTGACCGATTGAAATAACTTTTCAAAACATTAATTTAAAAGATAAAAAAAGTAACTAAATAACTGTCTATTGGTATTATTAAATCATATATTTTATACCTAGATATATTTTTTCAAACACATAACCTACTGATTAGTTATCACTTTTATCTGACACTGAAGAACTCTGATATACTTGTGGGATCGCTTTGATATCGGTAAATCTTATTATTTTAATCGGTTGTTTTTCAGATAATCTTTCTTGTTATCATTAACCTTCTCCCATCGATAAATTAATTAGAATTTCATGCAGTCTCTCTATGAAAAAAAAAAAATTTAATACGATTTTTACAAAGATAATTTAAAGGTATAGTTTCCTTACTATAATGTATATATAAACATATATATATTTTTAAATTATAATAATGGTAACTATATTACTTTAAAAGATACTTCGTTTCTTATTCAAAAAGTGACAATCTTTTATTTTTTTTTAAATGGACTTTAAAATATTAAACTTTTAAGGAAATTAACAAAATTTATAATTTATGCATCAAAGCCTTTTTTTATCTATTACCACTCATTTGTTTATTATTACTATTATTGTAATAACATATTTATAATATACATATAATTATTTTATAAAAAAAAAAAA
>JAAAKQ030483692.1:0-22114 GCA_010016005.3 Zanna intricata
CAACAGGTACCTCTCCGACATGGTTGCACCTTCGGTCCAGCTACTCTGTATCACTGAGTACGCAAGCCCCCCCACCAACGGCAAGGTCTCTTGATTCGTAGAGGGAGAATAAAATTATAGAAGTCTATTATAAAATGTAAAACGTCTGATTGTTTGCGCGCGAATGTGATGCGTGTGAGAGTGACTTATAAAAACATCCGTGCAATGAAATTCAACTCCGTGTTTTGATCTTATTATTCTGAATTTTTTATTTTTACCTTTTAACCGTTGAATTAAATAGAAAAATATAATAGTTTCTAAACCCTTGATTTTGAAGACTTTTTAAATACGATATTCTCTTCAAATTTTACTTAAATTTTCCTCTGAAAATATTTTTCTCATCATTTAACGTGACTGCTCTTTTAAATAAGATAAGTAAAACAAATTAATTTTCACCCTTCAAAAGAATCTGTGTCTACAACAACCCAAACAGGATTCGAAATTTTTCCTATTAAAATTATATTTGAAAAATCATAAAATTCTAAATCTATGCGTAGACTTACAAATATGCAAAAGTCATAATAGTTTCTTTGTTATTAAAGGGTTCAATATAATATGAACTTAACCTTTACTATTCGCTTTTTGTATTTGATGATGGCTTTGAAGATTAATAATAATAATTTATATAGGCTATTTATACATAAGTAGCATCTCGGCCTTTCATCCGGAGGTCCCGGGTTCGAATCCCGATCAGGCATGGCATTTTCACACAGGCTACAAATCATTTATCTCATCCTCTGAAGAAATCTCCACGATAACAATAATTCCTTGGAAATAAAAATGTACTAACTGCTAAGAACAGAAAAATGCATTTCAATGATTATTACTAACATAGTGGCAAAAAAAAATTATTATTCTGGATAGTTGCTCATAAGACTGTTAAAAGTTGCTTATAATGAGAGCCCGCTTAAAAAAGTACATTGTTGATGATTTAAATAATTATTTAGTTGTTTTACTATTAGCTTATCAAAACCAACATACCAGTCTTCTTGTGTTTCAAAATAACGATAGTTACTAGTTGTAAATGGGTAAGTAATTAGTCAACCGTTAATAAATAATTCCTTAATTTAGCAAGGTATATGGTAAGAGTAATATTTTTAGAAGTCCAAAAAGAATACTTTAATTTCAAAAAAAGCTGATTTTCCTGTCTACTTTTAGCTGGTGCACGGCTAACACACAACATTTAATTTAAAAATATTATTTTTTGTTATTTAATTCAATGATTTTAACTAAAGCGCGCACGCTTACCGAATTTCATTCACGCGGTTTTATCGGTACTAGCGGCCCCTTTAAATACTTTTTTATATTTAAATATTATTAATCTATTTAATTCTATCCGGCACCTGTGACGTTACAACATACTAGTCGAAGTCGAGAGTTCTAAGTTTCAAATCTTAGTAAAGACAGTTACTTTTATACAGATTTGAATACTTGATCGTGGATACCGGTGTTCTTTGATAATTTGGTTTCAATAATAACATCTCTTGAATGGTCGACCTGAGACTGTACAAGACTACACTTCATTTAAATTCATATATATAATTCTCATTCATTCTCTGAAGTAATACCTTACAGCGGTTCCGGAGGCTAAACAGAATAAGATGAAACGAATACAGAGCTGTAAGTCTGTGCTACATTAGCAATCCTTATGGTGAAAGGGTATGCTAATGACACAGTATATCCACTTTATACTGTAGGTGGGTGTGCGATTTTGCAAAAAAGTTTTTGAAAATATTTTTTAATGGTTAACAAATGAGTCTAATAAGATCATAGGCTAAATATCGAGATACTGAGGGTGGACCTTGCTCTACAGCCTCATCCCTTGACCTTTTAAGTTGAAAATTTAATGGC
Organism: Zanna intricata; assembly: GCA_010016005.3. Classification (NCBI taxonomy): domain Eukaryota; kingdom Metazoa; phylum Arthropoda; class Insecta; order Hemiptera; family Fulgoridae; genus Zanna; species Zanna intricata. Next base: position 1,891 of record JAAAKQ030483692.1, read on the forward strand.
ATCAATGCTCCCATTCATAGAAATAATCTGACCAAGCTTGGTGAAAGTCGGTCTAGTAGTTCTGGATTTAGGGTGCAACACCGAATACACCCACACGTCCACATATGTACATACGAACATTCAGAAAATGTCCAGTTCTTAGGTGTCAAGACCCGGTGAAAACCGCATATACCCAAATTGCTTCTACTATAGCGCTAGACAGGAAAGTAAATGACTGAATAATGTAATGAAACTACGTAGATTAAAGGGAGAAAAATGTGGTTTTATGTGTTTTTTACTATTAATGTTGTTATGAAACGAATTATTAAAATTCAAAACTCATTCGGCAAAGATAAAACGCAACTAGTATAGTCTACTTTTTCAATTTTTGTGTTATCTTTATTTTAATTCCTTTTCAAGCAGGGAATTAGAGGAAAAATTAAACGATTAACTTTCTGTGAGAGAGATGGAGAATGGAAATATTCATTATTTGTAAATTGATCCTAATTAATAAATTGTTTTGAATTTGACAAACATATTACTGACAGTTATGAACTATTGGAACCTACATTTTTTTTTAATTTAACGCAATTTGATAATATTAATTAACTCCAGATTTTATATATAATTAATTTTTAAATAAAAAAATATTACATAGCTGTATTGTTATTAAAACCTCTTCTTTCTCATGTACATAGAATATTTATAATACGTATGAGAGTATAAACAGATATGATTTTAAACTGAAGATAATAAATTTGATGTACCGGATAAAATATGCACATAGTTTAGTAAATTTGATATTCTCTCTATTTCAATAACTAATTTGCGTCTGGTGAAAAGCAAAATGTTAATTATTAAATAAATTTGAATAGCGTTGTTAGTGCCTTACTTTGGATGATAGTTAAAATAAAACTCTGTGTAATTGAATTTACTGTTTTTATTTATCTTGTATTCTAATATTTTTTCAAATAAATAATATTCAAATCCGAAAGAAGAAAAATAATAGAATTAAATAAAAATAGAAATATTAATGAATTCATATACATTCAGAAAATCAGAAATTTTGTTTTGACACTAATTTAATATCAGGCTGTTAAGCCCAGTTAAAATCTAGCTATCCAATTTAGCCTTATCCAATTTGCAGCCAACAAGTTCCAGTCTCTAAATTGATTCTCAGAGATAAACTGCGCTAAAACAAAGGAATTAAAATCCGTTCCGTTAACATCAATTATACCTAATTAAAATTTGAACCAGATTCTATTTAAAAAGATTTGATTTTATATGATAATCTGGTAATTAAATTTAAATATTGACCTATTTTATTTATAATAATCCCTCTAATAATTTATTTTACAAACTTAGATTCAAATCATAAATAAGTGTGAAATAATTTAATTCAGTCAGAAGTACACAAAAGTAAATAAAGGTTAATAAAATGTGCCCGGTCTCCGTGGCGCGATTGATAGCGTCTCGGCCTTTCATCCGGAGGTCCTGGCATGGCTCCGTCAGGCATGGCATTTTCACACACGGTACAAATCATTCATCTTTATCATCTAAAGAAATACCAAACGGTGGTTCCGGAGGTAAAAACGAAAAAAAGGTCAAAACGTATTTATATATATTATTTCATTAATATCTATTTATTTACTTTATCTACTCACATTATCTGTTTATTGAGTGTTTATTTAAAAAAAATAATTAACAGCCATCTTTTCATAAATTAATTCATTAATAACTTATGTAATATTAATCTAAACTTAAAGCAATCTAACATCCATTTTGTTTATACAATACAGGTGATATTTTGATTTTTTTAAATAAAGCTAAAATACAGCTTGATTAATCGTTCTGTGTTATTTTGAAAGCAGTACGAGTTTAAGATTTTGACAGGGGGAATGAAATTAACAATAATTTAATAATTTCACTGATATTCGCATACTTTCTTTGTAGTTTTAGGCGTTAGGAAATTATTTCTTGCAGCTGATTTCATCAATATTTTCTAAACTAATTAGTCAGACGACCGAGACAAATTCTAATACAAATTATATTAACAGTTACATAAAACGTAGATTGACTAATATTTTATTTTTTTACATTTTATATTAAATCTCTAAATCTTTGAATGTGTTATGCCAATTCTATGACCAAAAAAAATGTTTTTTTTAAATGTTCTTTATTTTTATTTTCACTTTTTCTGTTCCGCTTCCTGGAGTAATCTTTTTTTGCACATGAGGACTTGAATAAAAAAAAATTGAATACTTTGTTTAATTCTCAAAGTTCAGTTTGTGTTAGCTATATGGATATTCGAGACTGATATTTACTTACAGAATATTACTTTATAGTGAAATTTAAAAACAATATACCATTAGGCTAATAAATTTAAGATATTTCTTCTTATTTAGTAATTTTTTTGTTAAAAAGTTCTACTTTGTTTCCTCTACCACAAATCTTTTACAGATTGTAAATTGCGTAAAAAAAAAATGCCATGAAATAGAAGAAAAAATGGAGAATATTTATCAAATGATTAAATTTTTTGGTAAAGCAATCCCAACGGATTACTTTATCAAATTTGGATTACCAGTGGATTAAGAGCTCATTTTTTATTTCGTCCAAATGAAAAATATAAATCTGGCTAGCAAAACCAGATGATAACTTGCCTCGGAGGGCTGTCATTTTACGTAGCTATAGACTGGTTTAGACCAAATAAATTTGCACCTGATATTCTCGATTTTTATAATAAAGCTGTTGATAAATGTGAATTTCATGTAATAAAAAAGTTTTATAAAAGTTTGTTTTAAAAAGTTTATTATATTTTTATCATCTGTTACTTTATTTTGATGAAAATTTGCTCTAATTTTTTAAATTAACGATTTTATCTCTTCCATTATTTCGATTGTTAGATATAATGAAATGGAAATGTACATTTTCATTTTTATGTTTTTAATAAAATCCATCTTTTTCGCAACTGCAATCTTTACCACTGTAATTATTTTCATTGTAACATTAATTTTTCAAAATATTATTATAGATACATTCTTTGTTTAAGTTTAACCAGTAAATTTGAACATCCTTTCAAAACCAATTAGGATAAAAAAAAAAACGGGTAGATATGTTTATTAAAGCCATCTAACATTCCAATACAGAACAATATTTTTTAACTACACAAAAATTTAAAACTTAAAACTAAAAACTATATTGCTGAAATTTTTCTCCATTTATAACAAAATTTAATTTAACCGTTCTTTCTAGTGATAAAACTGATAATTATTATAATCCTATTTATTTTTTTATTTATTTACCTATTTTATTTTTTTTTTTTTATTTATGTTTATTTTTAATATCTGAGATTAAATTGTATATGGTTTCGCAGTGACAACACAATTTAGAAAAAGAATGAAAGTAGTTTCAAATGAACAGATTCAAAAAGAAAAAGAATTGGAAAATTTTTTTGTGGTTTGTTTTCCCGTAATTCTGAAAGTTGCAACTATATTGATAACACGATGTTTTAGGGAAAGAAAGAAATTTTAGGTTGAAAGAGTGATATGGTTAGAAATTTTAAGAAAATCAAATTTTGAATTTCAAAATTTTGAGAGCGATTTATTGATTTTATGAATGTTTTGCTTTGTTATTTTTTCCAGCTGGTATGAAAAAGGTTTAATCTAAAAAAAACCTGGTTATAAAAAAAGACTTTGTTATAAATAAAACTTTGTTATTAAACTTGTTTTAAAAAACAGGCCAATTAATATTTTCATAAAGATTAAATATTTTTCAAAAAGAAAAAAATCAATATCCTTTGAACAATCCATCATACCGAATGTCATATGTAATAGATTTAGAGTATTCTTGAGAACAAAACCCAAAGGGAAGCTAATTCACATAGATACAAAAATTTAAATGGTCTTTTTTCATAATAGCAATCCTTTCCTTTTATTATGTATTAAATACTATACTTTATTGGCCCTTATTTACGTACACGTATTTCCAGTTAGAATTTCTTAACAACTGGGTCTTAACCACAAATCACAACCAATTCTCCTCTGTCTTTGGGCAGATTCTCCAGCAACACATCTGGTAGGTCTTATACTTTTATGAGAAGTAATGAAAAGAAATTATTCGTTTAACCAGAAAAAAACATTTATTTTTATTTATTTAATTATTTAAAACCTTGTTGGCCACGAACTATTTTTTCATCATTTTTATGCCACACCAGGAGATTACATAATCCGTTACCATTTTTTAAACTTATTTTTAAGAAGAAAAAAATGAATGACAGTGAATCATCTAAAACAGAATATTTTAGATGATTCATTATATCGATCATCACATTCAGTGCAGAACAAAGTCCTTAAACATTACATTGTATAGTGTTTTGATATTTTAAATACTCGTGTTGCTTGTAAATAGTGAAATTATATCATTATTTTAAAACTAATTATGTGTTACTGTTGTAGAATATTGCGTGATTATCTAATAATGGAAACCAGGAAACAAATTTTCTTTGTTTTGAATTATTTTGTTAGTGTTATCAATCGAAATAAAAAAAAATTAGTTATCATTTATGTAAACCTTGAAAAAATACGTCAATCTTTCGTTGACTTCAAACGACTGCTGGTATTGACCAGAATGTAGAATAATTAATTTCTGCTTTCAATTATTCATTGCCTGTACAGATTTTCTTCTTTTTTTTGTAAATAACTTTACACACACTTAATTTATTGTCTACTTACTTTTAAAAACACATCTAGTCCCGTTTGAATTAAAAATATATTTAAATTGATTTAAAAGTTTTGTATATTCTAAATTACTCTCTCTTTTTAAATTATAACATGATAAAATTAAAAAAACCCACGAAGCCGTTTTGAAGAAACATATCTAATACAGTGCCTCCTGGCGACTTATATAACCGTTACACTAATCTAAGAACCAGCTCTGAGGTGATATCTATGTAATGCAAAAAACCGCATCAGAATCGACCCAGCCATTTTAAAGAAACATCAACTGCGCGCGCGCGCGCGCAAACACACACACACACACACACACCCACACACCCACACACCCACACACCCACACCCACACACACCCACACACACCCACACACACCCACACATACCCACACACACCCACACACACACACACACACACACACACACACACCTCCGTAAATGCATAAACAGTAGTAGTCTCCGTTGCGTCGTGGGTAAAAATAAATAAAGAATACATTTATTTTAGTTTAAACTATTAGATGTCAATGTGAGATTTTTATACAATGAAATTTTTTTTAAAATTAGAATTTCATCAAAATTTACTTGAATCAATAATTGATATGTTAAAATACACAAATTCTTATTTTCTAAGAAAGTTTGCAAGGTAGAACCTCTTATACAATATTCCGCATGTAAAATGATAAAAATCATTTATCGTATTCTAATCTGTGTTTTATTTAATCCTGTTTTTTTTTATTATTGTCTTTCAGTAAACAGACATTGACAGACTCAGATTCACAGACTCTCACCGGGTAAGCCAACAGAACTTCCGAAGACAAAGAAAGAATTTGACTGTCCTTCCAACCAAGTCCAAAACTTACTGTCCGTGATGTTGTTCTCAAGCGACTGAAACTTCGTGCTTATAAACTGCAGTTAATTCATGAAACTAAACCTAAGCCATAAACAGTTCAATTAGTGACATCCATGTTAGACTCTTTCAACTACCTTCAGCGCATTTATTTCTGATAAAGCAACATTTCATGTTTGGTCTGGAATAGCAGTAATTGTGGATTTTCTTAGCCCCATGCTCGAAAATTTGGTTGAATTCTTCTGCAACTATCCGAAAGTAAATATTTCGTATGGTATCATGCATAATCGAATTTCTGGATCATTTTTTTTCCATGAGCAGACTAATATGGGGATAATGTACTTAGATACACTACTTGGAGGTACTTGTACTTGGATGTACTTTGAGAACTTTGTGTTACCGCAGATTGAGGATATTACTCGTCACCACAAATCAGCTGATTTCGAAATCGAGAGTTCAAAAGTTAAAATCCTGCTTCTAAAGGCAGTTTACTTTTATACTAATTTAAATGGTAGATCGTAGATACCGGTGTTCTTTGTTAGTTGGGTTTCAATTAACCTCACATCTCAAGAATGATTGACAGTTTGGAGAGCCTAATTATCCAGTCTGTGCAGGATAAAAATAAGAAAGTTCATGTACAGGCAACAAAGAGCAGACACAGAGTCATTTTGTGCCGATAAGCGGTCCGTGAGCCGTTCATTGCCTCCACTACAGACTACACCCCTCTATCTCATCTCCTAGAGTTGTGCGCCTTATTTACTTTGGAAGCAAAAGAATTTGTGTTTTAGTTTGTTTGTTTATATATAGTATATTTTTATTACTAACCACTTGCAGTTGCTTGCGAAATAGCCACTTTTTACGATTTTCCACTCTTTTTAACTTCAAATACTACCTTCAATTTTCCCATATTGCTTTATAAAGTAAAAATAATAAAACAAAATATTTATGACACGTAAAATACAAAAAAAAAAAAAAAGATAAGAAATAGCGCAGTATTTTATTTACTCTGCCGGAAAAAGTACTACGTAGCTGTGATCACCTCACAATCTTTTGTTTGTCAACAATAAGCTTGCTTGCATACAGTCAACATCTGACGGTTGTACTTGCGGACTAACTACATACCAGCTCACCTAGCTGATTAACGAACTCACAAGATTTTTTATGGCTATTATCATTTTATATAAATAAATCGCCGTGACTGTCTGCCGTCAGTTTACAATCTCCTTCTTTTAGATTAACAAGAAAGTGATCAGACGGCTAGTTCATTGTCTTATGAAGAAAGCGGTCCACATTTTGGGTTATATTACCAGATTGTTACAGCTCTCTTTCTCTCCGCAGCTACTTTCACTGAATAACAGTTTCCAGATTAAACATTTTTTTTTTTTAGTATTATTTCTTATCATAATAAAGGTAAATTTTAAGTTATATAAACACGAATATATGAGTTTTCTAAATTACTTAAAATAATAATTTTTCTTGAAATAGCTATTATATGGAAAATGGACAATAACTGGAAATATGTTTGCAAAAAACTTCAAATTTAACGGGAGGCAATGAGAAAAAATTAGTGATTAGGAAATTTATGTCATCTGTTTCATATGACTTGGGCAAGTCAACTTCAAAAATTTTTTACCTCCGGAACCACCGTTAGGTTATATCTTCAGAAAATGAGATGAACGAATTGTAGCGTGTGTGAAAAATGCCATGCCTGACCGGGATTCGAACCTGGGACCTCCGGATGAAAGGCCGAGACGCTACCAATAATTAGTGGTACTTTCTAATTTTTTTTCTTTGATTGGATTGGAAATTTCAAGCGTATTCCACATGTTAAAAGAAAAGTGATTTGGGAATACAAAAAGAACGTTATTAATTACTTAAACCAGGATTAAAAAGCGAATTAAGCTTTAAACTCATAGCCAAACTATAATATGAAAAGTATAATTGTTATCTTAACAGTTTTTACAACATATGACCTAATAAAACGTACTACTGTTTTAGCTTCTTTGTTCTAATACAATTATTTATGGTATAATAGTGTAGTAGAACAAATTTACGTTCTCGAAACGTGTTGCGTGTATATGCACACTTGCGTGTATATGCACAAGATTGTTTACGGTTGTTTTTCTTTGTTTTTGCCGATACAAAGTAAAGGAGTAGATTCTCTCGGTCAATTACCCTTTTTCTTTGTTTAATGAAACAATATCTCGTAATTCGTATATTAAATCTCTTGATTATCAGTTTGAAACTTCCAAGAAAGTTTTACAAATTATTTTATTTCATTTATAACAAAGAATGGAATAAAATAATATTATTCGTTATAAATTCGATAAACAGGATTTAAAGGTCAACTATGGAAAAAATGTATACTTCATATTTAATGACTAATAATATATTTTTATAAATAAAGAATGTTTGAATATCAATTATTCCGATCTACAGTTAACGTTCTTTTCCCCCAATGAACCAGAACAGGGTTCAGAATCTTTTATTTGGATTGTGGGCGCATAAAATAAAATAAATCATAAAATTATAATAAATCTAAAAACAGATAAAAATAAAATGTTAAGTTTTCCTGTAAATTAGAATACTTTTAAACCGATAACTTTATAAGTTAAAGGCATAATTATTTCTAATTCGATTTGAATAATCATTTCTGGTACATTTTTGCTATTAAGGCTCAATAGACAGCAGCTTCTACTGGACTTGTTAAAGTATGCTTTATAAGTTTACAGAGTAGTGAAACATACATACATACATTTCTACCTTTTACCAATAGTAGAAATTTAAATTTAGGAAGAATTTTGCAAAAAAAAAAAAGAAAAGATTTTACTTTTTGTTTTGTGTAATTTAATTTAACCTATTATTTAACCTAAAACTTTTAACTTAGTTTTTTTAAAGAAATTGTGAGCTTTTAGAAATTGTTTGTTTGTATTTTATTAGATTGTTGTCCGTAATTAACAGATAAAATATTTTGAAAAAGAATGAATTTGAAATAAAAGAAATACCTCATTAGTTTTGAGCTCTTTTTCATCGAGTAATTTTGTTTAGGTGGAAGAGATATAAATGATTTATTTTACTCTGCTATCTAAAATTTCAAACAGAAATTTCAGAAGCTTATCTTTTCTAACTAAATAAATTTATTTATATATTTTTATAACTGCTGAATAATCTCGAAAACTACCACAACAAAATTTATTCAACTTTCACCGGGTTTCTTTATTTTTTTAAGGTAATTTTTTAATTCTTTGATTGGATTGGAAATTTCAAGCGTATTCCATATGTTAATAGAAAAGTGATTTGGGAATACAAAAAGATTGCGTTATTATTTGAGGGATTACTGTAATTATTCATTCATTTACATCAATACAAAATCGATTCTGTGTACGTATGTATTTCGCGTAACTCAAAAACGATTAGCCGTAAGATGTTAAAATCTTGGATTTCGGACTGTTGTAACATCAATTTGTGCGCCTCCCCTTTTGATTGCAATCGACTAAACCAACTGTCCAAAAAAGCCCAAAATCCTAAAAATTTTGATTTTGGACTTTTCTTAATTGGAGTAATAAAGTCCTCTTTGAGAGCTTTTCAACGATATATCGTAACAAAAAATTAAATTTTTTATAAATTTTTTTATCCACCTTACCAGCAACAAAGATGAGAAATTTCTCAAGATCTTTCGGTTATTTTAAACCATCATCAGGAGATTAAAATATTAAGATAAGTCGAACATTAAAATGAAATACAGTCATGACATTATTGTCATTTCAAATTAATTAATGTCAACTTTTGACTTATCTTAATCTCCTCATGATGGTTTAAAATACCTGAAAGAACTTGAGAAATATCATCTTTTTTGCTGGTAAGGTGGATAAAATTTGAATTATGTTTTATTTTTTAAATACTAGCGGAAACCCAAGTTAAAAAAAAAATATATCATCATAAGTGGTACTGTTTAATTTAACCCCCGATTGTAAAAACTTTTTTACAACAAATCATAATTCAATAATAAATATATATATATATATATATATATATAGAGAGAGAGAGAGAGAGAGAATATCAAAGTTAAATTTTATAGTCTTTTAAAAATGTGTATATGTAATTTAATAGACATTATTATTACACGAGTGAATAAGTAATAGATTTGGTGAAACATCAGATTATTTAATATTAATCCAAAATTATAATTTAGAATCTTATTTTTATATTTTCGTATAAGGAGTCACATCAGATTTTTTAATTTAGAATAATCTTATCTCACAATAGAAATGTATTCAAATTTTCAGGGATGGATTACTTTTACTACTTGTTTCAAACAAGTAACCACAGCCAAAAAATATTTTAAAGAGTGAAGATATTTGACAAATTTTTTAAACAAATTAAAGATAGTTTTAATATATTACGATAAAATAACTCACAGATGTATTAAACTTAATAATTGTTTAGTAATTAGAGCTCGTTTAATAAAATGTACGTAAAATACATTTAGATTCATATTTTTAATGATATTTACAAAATTATATCCTACATTAGAACCTATAATGTTGCATACAATTTTAAAATTTTTCAAATATCTTTCACACTGAACAACAAATTCGTAAAACTAATTTTACTGGCGTGTAAAAATAGTTTGAATGTAAATAGGATACATTTCAAAAGGCATAAAGTTCTAAGCGAAACGAATGAAAGGGTATAATTAAATCGGTTACATTACACAAATAAATATATATTTGATGTTTTTATTTTACAATTTAAAATAGTTTTTAAATATATTTGTTTCTTATAATAAAAACTGAAATCAAATCGGTTCATTATCTCGATTTCTGTCTAATATAAATATCCAGATATCACAAAAATACATAACAGATTTTAACTAAAGTAACAAAACGAATTACTATTGTGTGAGTATACTGAATATTTAGAGTTCTGTTCCGTTTTAAATGAAAATGTTTTAGTTCCTTAGAATAAGTTAATTTTATTTTTATTATTTTTTTTGTTTAACCTCCGGAACCACCTTTAAGGTATATCTGCAGATGAATGAATTGTAGCGTGTGAAAAATGCCATGCCTGACCGGGATTCGAATCCGGGACCTCCGGATGAAAGACAGACGCTACCACTCGGCCACGGAGGCGGGCATTAATATGGCGTTAATATTTCATATTAACAGTACAACTATAAAGCCCATAAAAATTTATTGTCTGCGTTACAGAAAAAAATTTGAAACTTTCTTTTTCTTTCTTTTCTTTTTTTGAAAAAAAGAATTTTCTTTTTCGTAATTTAAATCCTCAGGATGTACTTTAGAAAAATACTCAAGTTTAGAAAAATAACAAGTTTCATAGAAACATGACAAAGTTTCTCGTTGTTTACTTCCTACAAATGATATTACTGAAAGACTTCCGTGAAACATAATATTTATATTCAGAAACGAATATATATCGGAATACATCCGGAAAAAAAATCTTCAGATAATAAATAAAAACTGGTACCGAAATTTCAAATAATTGAGCTAGTCTTTTTAATAATAAATATGCTGTTACTTTTTTTGCTAAATACATAAAACCTTAATACTCTTAATTATTATTAACAAAATTAAAATTTCTGTCAATATTTTCTTTTGTTTAGTCTTGAGTAGATTACTCAAGACTTACAATGAACCTGAGTGTCTGAGTATTAATCGTGAGTATTAATCATACAATAATGGAGCATCGTAGAATGTTTACAGGGAGACGAAGCAAAGTTCATTTTTTATTCAACACTTGTACTTTGCCCTTATTTTTTTTTATACGGTTGCGACACAGTTCCATACCTTATCTTTCTATCTAAGAGAACTAATTATAACAACAATAATACTTCAGATTGTTGACAGTTATAATATAAACAATAATAATAATAATAAAATATTATAAATATACGTATATAAAAATTCCAAATTCCAATGCTTTGTTATTTAATAACATTCAAATTACGATTCCACCATCAGCAGCAGTTAAACAGTTTAGCTTCTGGGACCACTGTTAGGTTGCTTCAAAGGATAAGATGAAATAAAAAATTTGTAGCGTATGAAAATGTTACGCCCGATCGGGAGGCCAAGATGCTACCATTCGTGCCAAGGAGACCAGCAGTTAAATACAGTTTGGGAAGATACTTTAACTTTTAATTTACTTAATGTTTTCATTATGTTATCAGTTACTTCCTTATAATGATTCTTTTGTTTTATTTTAAATTCACACATATCTAGCAAAAATTAAAAACAGTAGTCGACTACTATTAAAAATAGCTGTTTTCCTTTATCAATGTCTTTTACGTACCTAATAAAATCAGAATTATCAGCTAGTGTTTTAATGTTTAAAAAACATTTGTAAATGTGATATTTAAATCAAGATAAAAACAGCTTTTCTTGGTGGCACCCCGAATATTTTTTCCATAAAAACAATATTAATGAAAAATTAAAATATTAATAAAAGATAAATACGATTATTGCTCTTTCTATTAAAACATAAAAAGAATCGTGAAGACGATATTTGTTAATTGTTTCTTAAGTTTGTATCAAGAATCGTAAACGCTTGATAGTTATTCTTGAGATGGCAATTATGTATTCATGAGCGATCTGTCATGATAGGTTTATAATCGTTTTATATCTGGCATCCATACATACGTACTTCTAATGTATTTAGTTTTATCACTCTACTTCAAGATTACGTAGCTTTTATCTAATTTTTCCTGTGGATTGACATTAGATTTTGAAAATTCTCTTTTCTAACTTCCGTAATTTTTGTATAAGGTCGTACCTTATATGGATATGAAAATTAAAAATAAGCGACTCAATAGCGGGAATTGTTAAGACATAATAGCATGGTGATTAGGTGTGTCAGGAATAGGGATAAGCTGAACGACATTCTGTTAATCGGGAAAACCACTTTCTTTTACAAAATTAAAATTGACATTTAACGGAAACTGCATTTTTACATTATTTGTGAATATACAGACAAAGAAAGTCCAATTTTTGTACTAACTGCTGACATTTTTCTAATAAATTTGGACCGATTGGAAAGTGTAATATTTTTACCGATTATAGATTTATACATATTTAATACATTTTTATACATATTTAACGAATTTTCGTCCATTAAAAAATAAGTTATATTTTTATAAATTTTATATTTTTCAAAAAATTCATAATCATATATATGCTTACCATCAACCGAAAGCTGTACTTACGTCATATAATATTCGACGTCACGTATTTTTTTTTGTATACTCTGACATATTTTATATTACATTACAATATTATACAATAATATTATGTTGCATTTTACAAAATAATAATTGTATATTTATACAACATGCTTAAAAACTGCTTCAATTCAGTACTAGTTGTTTTGACGCATTCTAAATGATAACTTCATGTCAGAGGCTAAAAAAATTTGAATATTTTTCTAAATATTACAATTTTTCTGTTGATTTTGAAAATTTTCTTAAGTTTTAATTACCTAATTTATTATTATTGTTATTGTTTATATTATTAATTCATATCATTACATTTTAAAATTAACAATGAACTATAAATAATTGTACATATTATATAATTAAAAATTGTCATAAATCTGTTGATAATATCTATATATATTAATATTTATTTATTTGTTTACCGCCCTTTATTTATTTAATTTTAATGATTTATTATCATCTAAATTTAAAATATCAAGACGCAATGAACATAATAACTTTTATCTTCTAGAAATTATCAAACCACGCCTTAATGCTTTTAAATGGTTATGTTACATTTTAAATGGTTATTTATATACATATATATATATATATATATTATATATATAGCAATCCGATGTAAAATTTAAAAAGGGATTTTGTAGTGTAAGTAGGTAATCTGAGGGCTTACCCAGCTGGCATCTACAATAGCAGTCACGAAACAAAAATCTTGCTTTTGAAGAGTTACTTTACGAACCGTTCGATGAAAAATATGAGTTTTGTACTTTGTTTCTGCGATATGTATGTTAAATTTACTTGAAAAAAACCAGCAGGAATTATGATAAACTACAAATAAAAGGTATCTTTGTTTTTCGGTTATTTTTGTGGTAATGAATTAATTTTAAAGTTCCATAACTACATTTGAAGATTATACGAAGTTTAATTCGTTGTTTCAAGTAATTTTTTTTAAATATTTTTAGCGGTCAGTTTCAGTGTGGCAACTACAAAAAACAAATATTTCTGTTTAAGCAGTCTGTAAGGATAAATCTTTTTTTACATTGAACTATATTTTAACAACACGCTACAATAGGTAAATAATCTCATATTAACATTTAACAACGGAATCAAGAAAGGATTGTAAGAGAGAAGAATTTTCATTAAAAAGAACGAGAATCTTGCGGATTATTAGTAAAGAGCACAATCGCTTTACGTAAGCGTAAAGTACATTGCTAAAACCCGTTTTTAACTGAAATTTTGCAGATACCTTAGTAGTGTTACATAGAAAAAAAATTAACTTTGGAAAGAGCTGAACTACCATAATCTTTTTTAAACGTTTTAAAAACATATTAAACCATTGGAAAAATTAAAAGAAATATTTTAAACCTTTTTTATAATACAGCTAATTATCTTTATATAATCTAAGGAAGTTATGGAACTCAAACTGTACCATCGGAGTAATACACAGTACAGTAATATCACAGTAACAGCCGACGTACATATATGCCTAATTTGCTGCAGTTCCTACTTCTTTTCTCGAATAATTTCAAATCTCAAAAATAACGTATAGAAGCAGCTCATAATTTTTCTTAAATTTTTTTTTGTAATGGTTGTACATTGATTAGCCGTTGAACATAAAAAAGAGTTTCCGTCTTTCTTGTAATTGAATAGTACGTAGCAACTACCCCACTACTTATACTATACATAAGAGTACAGCAGTTGATCGAGTTTTCCGATCTCGGTAGAACTTCATTAACGGAACACAAAATGGGGAAGAAAAAAAAAGGAATAGATTTGAAAGTGCCATTATGAAAGGTATTTAAACCCAGGTTTCATATCATTGGGTTTAATAAATAAAACAAACTATAAAACTCTTCTAAAGGTATTTTATATATATTAATCACAAGATATTATATAAAATCTATTATTATTAATCTCAAGATATATAAGGGTTTTATTCAAGAATTAAAAGTCAGTAATATTCTTCCAGCAACAGTTTGTTGTTTGTGATTGGGTAAAACTTAGATATGTGGAGGGAAAATATTAAGTTTTTGTGGAATATGGTTTTAGAGATATTTAGGGTAGTTCCATTAATAACATCATTTTAAAGCTGCCGTAACAAAAGTATTAGTTGGGCACGCAATTGCCAAGCACAAGGTACTTCCTTCAGTAACATTTCATTTCAGAAGTCTCTATTATTTTCCAATTCTCTTTTCCTAATTTCCACGTTTCGTTATCATAAAGCGCTTCATGCCCCACAGATACTTTTACATATTTATAAAAAAAAAAAAATTTAAATATTATTTAGTATCATAAATAAGAAAAACTATTGCGTCTGCCTACAATTAATCTTAATTCTGATTCTTTTTTTATTTATGCCAAAGAAACATAAATTCTTCTATAGTAAATATAGCCATTCAGTTATGCAATTTGAAGAAAGTACAATTCATAAAATACATAAATACATGATAATTATTTAAAAGTTATCTTACAATAAAAACATAAAATGCAAGGTCAAAGTAACCTTTGATCTAATAAAATAAATAAAGGGGGATAGAAACTCAATTTTTTTTAACATGATAATAGAATAATTTCTTTAAAAAAATCGAAAAAAGATCATTTTAAACGAACATTTCAGTGTAGTTTGATATAATGTTTTGGAGTGGTACAGTAATTCTGAAACGCTAATCATAAAAATGAAAAACTAATTCGAAAAACAAAGCGCAACTAATTTCCTAACTAATTATTTCTTATGACATCCCATTAGAATTTTTAGACGATAATCTTATGCAATCGTAAATATTGACAATTTAACAGGAAATTCGTTAGCAGTAATAAAATATCCATTTATTTTATTATTAATTACAAAACTCATTATTGGTGATTAATTAAATTTTTATCAGTAAATGTTTTTGTTAATTTCTATTAACAAAGTAAATGAAGGAGTGTGTCTTGTGATAACAGAATAAATTTTTATTAGTTTTTTTTTTTTGAATCTCATCCTTGAAAAAGTGATAAAATAGTATAAGTAACAAAAACAAGTTAGTAGGTGTTATTCGATTAGCGAATAAATGTATTAACATGAAAATGCAGATGTTCCACGAACCTGCACTAATTTTATCAGTTGAGATTCGTAGTTAAAATAAAGGTGTTTAGGAAAAACATTTAAAATATAAAATTCGACCTCTTTTTTGTAAGTTAGTTCAGCATTTAAAAAAAAAAATATTATCCTCTCCTTTAAAAAGTGATTTCCTTCAAAGAATTTTTTTTTTTATTCCAAAAAGAGAGTATTCGTTCCGCTGTTGGTTAAACTGTTTGATTCAATTTACTAGCCGAAGATGATCGGTGAATAATTTCTAACTTGAAACTTAAAGCAATGGCATTTAAATAAATTTCATAGTTTTTAAACTTCGAAAAAACTTATTGCTGGAACAGATTTTTTGTAATTTACTTTTCAGGATATGTATTTTGGTAAAAGATCAGAAGATGATCAAGAATTAAAGGAAATTACAATTTGATTCAATTTTCGGACGAAATATTTTTGGGGGTTTTCTTTCCCGGTAATTGAAAAAAGTTTGAATGAAAATATGATAATTCCAGCTTGTTTTTCCGACTGAAAACATGCATTTCAGATTTACAAAAATTATCATAAATATAAATATGTCTTTGTGAATCGTTCATAACTTATGATTCGAAGATATGTAATTTAATTAATAGTCGATATAATAATCTTAATAAAAATCTTTTAAAAACCTAAAACCTCTTACAAAAATAAATAAATTAGCTTTTATTATTTTTTTCGGCTTCTTCGAATTAAAATAACAGATTAACATAACTATTTCTTTGTAATCATTTTAATGATATAACTCACCTTATTGAAAAATTAAAAAAAAATAAAACACACGCACACCAAGCTAACGCTTAAGAGAAGAGATTCCAATTTGAATAACTGCGTAATTATGATTCATTTTTTTTGTTATCCTACCTATATAATAAACATCAAAGTTACAAAGGTCTACATTTTTTTTATCTTTGTGAGAAAGAAATTTTTTTTTGACAGATTAAAACGTTGTTGTTTCAACAACGATACCTCTGGACATTGTCCTTTATTATCGTAATCACCTGCAATTCCTTTGTTACACTAAAGAGAATACAACTGAACTTTGTTATTTTATTATGGTATATCTCAATAAAACTGTTCTTCCCGAATGAAGCAATCAAGCGTGGCACGTGTTGGACAAATAAAATTCAATCAGCAAATGTTATTTTATCAATAATACTCGCCATTAATTTGCTTGGAAATCATTTATCATACATTGTTTAAAATTGGAGATATAAAGGATCAGCTTCTTTTCACGAGTACTTAATCGATTTTATTGTTTTTATTTTTTAACAGGCTGTAATAATTTTTTTATAATTATGTTATTTGTTTAAAAATAAACAATTATTTAATTATTATAACAGTGAGTAATTAGTAGGAAAATCTTATAAAAATTGTATCATTTTATAAAATTAAAAATTACTTTTTTTGTACTAAAAAAAAGTTTGTTCTGGCAAAAAAAAATTAGTTATTTAATATACATAATGGAGTTTATAAAGTAAACAAGAATTTTTATATTTATAAATATTTTAGTAAATCAATTATTTCTCTTAGTACAACAAAAAAAAATAATTGATCTTAACATAATTGTCTATTATAATCATAGTAGATTAGATCATGTAGTAGTATATGTCACTTTGTGTATTTTACTAACTGAAATTAAAAATAAAGCATTTTTGAATCTGTACTTAAATGAATGTTTCTTTACTTTAAAGAATAATTGAAATTAATTCAGTTTCATCATAACATACATATAATGTCAGAAATGGGATGTATGCCATGAATGGTAACACATAAAACTGACCAGAAATTTCCTGGGAGGATCAAGGGAAACATCATGAAGAATTCAACATTATAAAATACAAAATCAATATGTAACGATGCAATTAGGTGAATTTATAACTAAAATAGCACTTGAACAATTTTACTGTTTATAACATAAATATACTAGAAAACTAAATTTATTTCATTATTATTATTTTAAAAATGTTAAGTGATTAATAATTGTTATTTAAGAAATTTTATAATATTTATCCTCTAACAAGACACCAAAAAAGTTTACTTTAGGACACATATATATCATTATTATTATTATTATTAATAGAAAAATGTGTCCGAGTGACACAAATCTTCACATAAGAGAGTAGCTACTGAATCCTACAGGACTCGTATTCTGTTGCTGGGGTGGGTATTTAACATACATTCTGATCTGGTGAACCAGAGATTTAATAAAACATACATGTACACTCATACACACATATGCAAGTATGACTCTGCTGTAAACTCTGCTGTATACGAGCTCTTAAATAAAAAGCTGAACTAAATATCTCTAGACTCATCATAACAAATGGAATTTTAATGAAACATCTACCTGAAAAGATCATCATAAACTGATCTGTTATAAAATAGGCTGTCTCAAATGTTATGGGTCTTTTCTTCTGATACATAACAAAAGATGATATTTTATTAGTTTACAGATTTCTATAGCACCTTTTTTTTTATTCCAAACCCTTGTCAGCTAAGGTTAGAAGGTATATTTTCAGAGATACCTTTTATAAGGTACATTTTAGGGTACCTTTTATAAAAAAATTCTGGAAACTTAGTCACTTTTCCAAGATAATGGATCAAATTTGCAAATTTCTATTTCCCAAAAAACTCTGAGTAACATTTGTTAATGTTTTCTAAGCTACTTTCTCCAATGGATTCAATAGTTCCTCAAACTTTTCATCATATTTGTGGACCCATTAATGTCCCTTAATTTTTGCATTACAATTTTGAAATCAGATAGTGTTGTCCATGGCCTTGACAAAATTCTTCATTAATCCTAGTTTGATATGTAACGGAGTGAGACACACATTTTTAGGATTACACAATGGGTCATTGTTTCACATTTTTCTGTCAGGAGTAGTCTACCTGAGATTTGTACAAGACAACACTTCATTAACATTCATACATATCATCCTCATTCAACCTCTGAAGTAATACCTTACGGTAGTTCCGGAGGCTAAACAGAAAAAGAAAGGAATGAATGATTTGCATTTAGGCCATTCTTTTCTAATGAAATTGTTTTTTCTGTCTAAAATCTTGACTATCCCATTCACACAAAAAACAACAATACTTTGTGTAACCAAGCTACAGACCAAGAATAAGTTCAATTACCTTCAAATCATCACAAATATTCCATTCATACACTGCATATTGAAGCTTTTCCAATAAAAATTTAACATTTTCATATATTTCATTCATTATAGCAGAGTGAGCCACAGGTACTAATGGGAATTTATTGTCATTATGCAGAAGCACAACTTTTAAACTAACTTTAGAGGAATCAATGAACAAGCACCACGCTGTGTCTCCATAAGAGAAGAGATATTACAAAACACCAATTCTAAGTATGCCAAGTATGCTAAAAAGCTAAATTTCAGATATGTCAATCTAACAGTTTTAAGCAATCTAAAGTTCATCTACTTCAGTTTTTTCAAATGAATTTCATTTAAATTATTTGAATTTCGCTTGGTTCAATGTGACTGATCTACGAGTATCTGCTAAGAAAAAAAAAATTTATATATATATATATTATATTTACTCATGTATTACACTCATACACAACAGTAGATTTTTCAAATTTCACCTATAACTTAAGTATGAGAAAAAGTTAGAACATAGAGGTCATTATTCATAATGACTTCTTCATAAAACTTCCACATAAAATATAATGAAAAATATACTTCTGAAATAAATAAGAACTGAATCTAAGCCTGTTTTTCAAGGAGAAAATTTACTTTATCCAATGGGTAATATTAACTGTAGATCTTCTAAGAACAAGTCTGTACTGTGAATAATAATTCTATTTAATCAATATTCTTTACATAGTGCAAGAAAATTCTATTTTTCTGATTGTATTCAGTTTACTTATATAATTTTATTAATTCTATAATACACGAGGAATATCCGGAAAATAAGTAAAAATTAGCTTCTACCACAACCGAATCGATGCAATCGCAGCTGTGAACATCCGCACCCCATATTTATTTGTTTATTTTTTTCATTAGTTGACTTTCGAAGACGCCATAACAAGTACAGCGATGTACGTTCGTTAACAGCTGATTTAATATAGTTTTAAATATTCAAGTCAATAGTGACCTCACCTACTGTACGAGGGTCGTCCACAAAGTAACCGCAGTTTACACGTAGCGGGAGAAATAGTCGGGGTAGCGCCGCCATTCTGACATCAGTGTGTGCAGCGGCTCAGTACGCTTCTAACTGTGCAAGGCGGAGTTTCGTTCGATTGCGCGTTCTCAAGTTATAACCTAAAAACATGAGTGCGGCAATAGAAAATCCCGCCAAATGTGAAGTGCGTAGTGTAA
>JAAAKQ030483725.1:5405-22111 GCA_010016005.3 Zanna intricata
CTGCTTTGTGACAAGGAATAAATTAATATATAAACTAATATAACATGCTAAGGAAATTTTCAGGCCCCTTTTTTTTTAATATAATTAGACTACAGATATAGCAGCAGAGTAAGCTCTATTAAATCTAGAAACCTTCTCTTGTTTTTTTTTTTTTGATTGTATTCATCATAATTTTAAAAAACATAGTATTAGATAAATATAAGACTTACATTTATTTAAAGAGTAATAAAAGGACTTTTACACTTAATATTTTAGGTAACATTATTAAATTAATATAATTTTATAAATATTTCATATTAATAAACAACTAATTTTTAAGCAACTGTATAAGTGTTCACTTTATTCAAGAATTGGAGGATCATACGTATCTCACTTGCAAATGAAATAAGTCTAAATGAAGTGCAGTAAAAAAAGTGTATACACAATATGATAGGCATACAAGGAAACCATTTGGTGTCCATATTGATTTTTTAATCATAAATCCCTACTGTAAAACTGCTCTTGTTTAAAATTCTGTATTTTGGAGTACAAATTTCAGTGTAAATGAAACTGGGACAGCAATATAAAAATGCACTAATTCGGTTATAAGGAGAGGGCTAGTTTTGGATCAAAGTAGAGGTAATAAAAATGTAGTTACAAAAATGGTGCATTTAAAAAATGCACAGGTCATGAAGGTAAATTAATTAATTATTAACTGTAAGACCAGGATACCATAAGAAAATTAATGTTAAAAATTTCATCATATAGTATGGCTACAAGAGTAATATTATACAGAATTTTCAGCACAATTTCAACTTCCACAAAATATAATTAATTAATTATATAATAATAATTATGTAATTAATTATACAATTAATTACAGACAAAATATATTTCTTTAAAAGATATTATTGTCCCAATTAACCAGGTCTTTTTTCAACATCATGAACCAAATTTAGGACTGAATTAAAATTTCTAAAAAATAAAATATTCATAAAACAACACATGTGATGTCAAATTACCATAAGTAATTGAATTATTCTCAAACATATTAGTAAATAACAGCAATGCTCTGAACAATACTAAGAGCAATCAAGTTTAATTGTTCTCTATAAAATCTTGTAACCTGACAAGATGTACACTCTAATTACAGCAAAAATATTTTAATGAGAATATCAGATAGAAAATTTTGATAATAGCTTATTTACTACCATCTCCCCTTTCTCTTCTCTTTTGAATAGCAGGACAGCAGAGACCCAGTACACTTCATATGACTCTTTAATAGATAATGCAATTAGTATTTGACAATTATAAAACTTTAACAAAGATATTATAAGATTATGTTACAAGGTGGAATAGGGCAAATTAATTTAAGCCATCGGTGTACCGACCTACATATCCATAATCCATAATTATTATAAAAACTTTGTTCAAAAACAAACTAAACTTTCTGAAAAAACACTTTAATACATTTTTTCTAAAACTTAATATCATTT
Source organism: Zanna intricata (assembly GCA_010016005.3). Classification (NCBI taxonomy): domain Eukaryota; kingdom Metazoa; phylum Arthropoda; class Insecta; order Hemiptera; family Fulgoridae; genus Zanna; species Zanna intricata. The sequence goes on from JAAAKQ030483725.1 coordinate 6,881, forward strand.
ATTCACTTCAAAGTGTTTTCTAGTTCATACACTGCTCCCAGAGGTTTTCCATTGTAAGAATGTTTTTTATAAAATGACCTATAAATTATTTAGAAAATTTTCTCTTATTGTTAAAATGCTAGGAGATGTCAACAAACATGAATTGGGGCCTAGGATACAACAAATATGTTATGTTTTGCCAAAAATCTAAAATAATAAGTGAATGCATAGAAGAGTTGTTATAAGGCCAGCATCCATACTTGTGTTATGTTTTTCCACCCTTCAAGCTTATTCTTTCTTGGTGCAATGTTATTTTACATTTTACTTAAAATCACATAATAAATGACATCATTCCAATCAAAAAAGAATGATGAGCATTTCTGTACTAAGAGGTAAATTTTAATTATAATTAGAACAAATTAAAAACTAGTGAGAATTGAAATTATAAACATGGATGACTACAATGCAATCTCATTAAGTAACACATACATCATCATATTCAAGATAGGGCTTGAGTCATATATATGTTAGGCACTGATGACTATAAATATCGATCATCATCCACTTGTTTATATAATTGGTTTTTTTTTGTTTTCCACTCAATTGTGTAATTCAGAGGCATGCTATTTATATTTCTGGCCTTGGCAACAGGAAGTGTTGCCATGCACTATCTAATATTCCATTGGAAACTTGACATTGTTGAACATAACCTTTTTCAAAACATTTTGTCATTTGAGAGCGATTTGTGTTGTTTACAGTATCTTGAAAAATACATCTCAGGCAAAAAATGGAATTAACTTGTCAACATTTTTTTTTAATAACTTTAGATGTGGATTATAAAGACAAGAGTCCATCAATGTACTTATTCTTTATACAGCAATAAAACACCATCCTATAACACTAAAAACTGGTATAACGAATCTAATCACAGCCGACATTTGCTCTAGACGAATTCTGTGAAGGTTGTCCAAAATCGTTGTCCAGAAAACATCAATGGTGCTTGAACTGATAAAGCAAGATCATCATGTGACATACTATGAGACTGAGGCATCTTTGGGCATTAGTAGGACAAGCATCAATAAGATATTACATGATCATTTGGCCGTAAAAAAGATTTGTTTGCGTTGAATCCCACATAATCTGACAAACGCTCAAAAGAAGGGTCATATCAATTGTTGCAAAGAAATGCTGAAAAAATACATTCAAAGTGCATCAAAGGCTGTGTATAATAAGTACACAGGTAAAAAATCATGGATCTATGCATATGAGCCTGAAATAAAAAAAAAAAACAACAATCGATTGTATGGATCTTCCAAGATGAACCAAATTCAACAAAAGTTGTTTGCAGAAGAAGCACATTGAAGCAAATGGTTGCCTGTTTCTCTGGCATTACCAGTCACGCTGGAACAGTGGTGTTAGAGCAACATAGGATGGTCAATTCTGAATGGTATACAATCATTTGTTTGCCAGAAGTCTTTGGAGAAATTTGGCGAATCATTCTTCATTATGACAACTGAGCTCTCACACAAACGCAAGAGCGTATCAAAGGGATCAATGATTTTCGATACCCAAAGAAGTGGTTGTTGTATTCAAAACACATGTTTTGGAGCTACTTCAATTGGAGTGGAAAAAGTGCTTTGGAAATTAGTTCAAACACATGCAAAAATGTACCGATTTTCATGGAGAATGTTTTGAAAAACAATAAAAACAATTTTGATCATAAATATTTGTTTTTTCATTATTAGGCCAGAAATATAAATAGTAACCCCCAACAGAGCAAGGGACTGAACATTGTGCCAGTCAGAACGCATAGTTATTATTATCTGAGTCAATCCATTTGAAATGACCAAGATGGTTGCTTGACCAATTAAAAAAAAATATTGAAACTTATCTACTTGTTTCCTACATGTCTCAGGACCTTATAACTATTTTTTAAAAAATTTTTTATTTAAGCAGTTTACCTCTGGCAGCCATTTTCTTTATTGAGTGTATAGATATTTTTGTGATTTTAAGGGTTTACAGAAATAATGTAACTAAAAAACTATTCGTCCTGAAAGGATGAAATAAAAAGCAATTTATTCATATCTTCTCAAGTAAGATTCATCCAGTGGTTTACTTATCTCTCTTTTGGTAATTTTTTCAAGATGAATTATTTTTTTTATATGTATGTATATGTTAATAGTTTTACCATAAATAATATTACTGGTGACACACTTCTAAATTTTTATAAACTTTTAAAAATTCATTTTTTTTTTTAAAAGATTTAAATAATGGCTTTAAATAACTCTGCTGAGGCTGGTGATAAAAATCTCAACTTTGTCCCAACTTACAGTGTTTTTGTAGATGTTTATGGCAAATAAAAAATTTTCTTGTGTATTGTACTAATAAAAAAGTTCATTCATATAAATTCCTATGGAATATTGTTCTTCCATTGTTTTGAGTTAAATTACTTAAAAATAATGTAACAATTTAATTGATTTTAAAATTTCAAAAATCATGAAAAACTTGTTAAAAATGGTACCATTTTGACTCGCTAAATAAGTGCTTCAAGGAGTTTTTTTTTGTCTTCTTGGCACTTTAATATTTTTATTCTTGTTACTATAGTTGAAATAGACTTGTTTGAACTATTCAGTTGCAGTATTCATGTTATAACAAGTGCTTGAAGTGATTTCCAATGTTCACTGATGTTTGTGGCATCATTTAGCTTTGTAGTTACAGTCAGTTGGACATTAGTCAGTGACCAGTTCATATCTTTACAGTGTCTCAAATTTCATCCTGTGTTTGGAAGTGTTTATTAAATAAATAAATTTTACTTAATATTATATTTGCAAATTTTAAAATCGGTTATTTTAAAAAAACTTATTAAAATTTTGAATTTAGTGATGAAAAACAACTACTTATTTTTTTATGTGTTAATTTTAATGTAATTAGAGTTTGTAAAGATCATGAAAAAATGTTTTTGTCAAAATTCAGTCACCTGTATGGACAACTCTGTTCAGACCCTTTGAGAACTCATATATATATATATATAGAAAACAGTTAAGAAAAACTTAAGACAAATAACATTAGAACAAACTCTTAAAGAACACATTTTTCTGAATTTAAATTTAGTTTCTTGAAAGTTTCTTTGTGCTCATTGTTTCAAAAATATTTTTTCTCAGCAGAACAAAGAATGTGAAGACATACACTAATTCATTGCCCATATCACAATACTAAACAATTGGATGCTCTGCTTGAAGCATTTTGGTGTATCACCAACAAAACTGAAAAAAATAAATTACAGTTGAAAGGCCATCAGCATTAAAATTTAAGATAAATAAGGTATGTGAAAAATTAAAAAGGAATCGTGAACTGTGTTTTGATTTAAAAGTTTCATAAAATGAAAATCCATCTCAATCTTTTTCACATGAATATGATGAACTATATTAAAACTAAAAGAAAAATGTGTTCTTGCTTTTAAAGAAGATAGAGTTTAATGTGTCTAAGCATTTGGTTAGACTTACCAGAGAATTAGTTAATGAGAAAAACAAGGGATTCTAACAGAGTTAGGTAAAAGACATCCAACAGGAATTAGTCTCCGTGACTGAGTGGTAGCGTCTCAGCCTTTCATTCCAGAGGTCCCGGGTTCGAATCCCAGTCAGGCATAGCATTTTTCACACACGCTACAATTCATTCATCTCACCTCTGATGATATACCTTACCTTAAGGTGGTTCCAGGGGTTAAACAAAAAACAGGAATTAGTAATGATACAATTAAAAAAGTTGTGTTATTTTATGAAGATGACAATAATAGCAGCATGTGTCCTGGTAAAAAGTATTGTATTAGCATGTGTTGATGATGAAAAGCATAAGCAAAAGTGCCTTGTTCTGATAAACTTAAATGAATTGTAAGTATCCTTTAAAAGTGAAAACCCTGGATAAAAAATTGGAAGATCTAAGTTTTGCGAATTCCATCCAAAAATGATGTATCTTGGCTGGTGCATCTGGGACTCATGCAGTTTGTGTCTGTCCTCACCACCAGAACATCAAACTCAAGATTCAAAGCCAAATGGCATATCTTCGGATTATCCGATTACCTTTGCATTATCAGAAAAACGCCTGTGATGGTGTTGGAGGAACAACAAAATGAGAGGTGCAAAGACAAGCCTGTAAAGGTCATTGAACAGTCAGATACTAAATTTTGATAAAATGTATTCACTTTTTAAACAGAAGCTGAAAAACATCAAATATTTTTGATTAAATCAGTTGAGACAGCTAACATTTCAGAAACTCAAAAGAACTGTTTTGAAAGAGTTGTTAGTACTAGAAGCTACTGTACTGTAGGAACTGTAAGATATTTCTTTACTTCAGACTCCAAGGAATATGAAGACCATCCGGTGTCAATATTGTACCACTTTCACTAAAGGAAAAAGATTCTATTGCTTGTATGATGCTCAGTAGTCGATAGAAGTGATAGATATTAGCCTTGAAAATGATGATTTGCAGGTTTATTTTTCTACTCAGTTGGACCACGTATACAATTTCAAATATGTTAACAAAAGAAAGTATGGGTAGTGATTTGCAAAGTCCTGAGAAAGTTGACATCACTTGAACTAACTACAGTGACGGGTTGTTCTGACAATTTCAACAGAATTATCAGAAGAGATATCACAGCTGTTTGTTAATCACACTAAATAATAAACTTTCACTGCTACAAAAACAGGCTATTTAACTGAAGAGTAATTAAAATTTTTCTAAAATTTATTTTTTTGTCAATGGTGTTACAAAAATGTAAACCAAAATAAATAAATTTATTTTTATATTGGTACTAATATAATACCAGTATGAAAAATAAAAATTAATTCTTGGAAAAATAGGTAGGCTACTCATTGAAATCTCAGTTTGCGTAGTTCTACAAGCATTTTTAAATCAAAATTGTGTTAGGTTACCGGTATTGGTTAAGTTATTAAATTACAAATTATCATTAATAATTTCAAAACATCAATTTAACAACATAGAAGCTAAATATAAAAAATTTAAAGCGTGAAGAAGACAAGAAACCATCTTGGAGCACTTACTTAGCAAGTGAAAATGTTATTGCTTTTAACAGATTTTTTATCATTTTTGAGGTTTTTTTTTATTAGTACAACACACAAGAAATTTTTTATTTGCCATAAACATTGTAAGTTGTGCAAATTTGAAATTTTTATCACCAGCCCCATCAGTTATTTGAAGCCAAAATTTGAATTAAAAAAAAATTTAGGGTTAAGTATATAATCATTAATATTATTTTTGGTAAAACTACTAACATATACCTAAAAATAATAATTCAAACTGTATGTGCCATCACTGCTTCTTGAAAAAAATTACCAAAAGTGAAATTTCACAGTTCTTCATGTTCAACTTTGACCGTAATTTTCTCATAGAGAGTCAGGTAAATGAAGCACTGGACCAATTTTTTACCTTGAGAAGATATGAATAAATTGCTTTTGTTTCATCCTTCCAGGATCAATAGTTTTTTAGTTATGATTTTTTCCGCAAGTCCTTACAATCATAAAAATGGACGTGTGCACTGCAAAAAAATGGCTGTCACAGGCAAATTGCTTAAATAAAAAATTAAAGAAAAATAGTTTTAAGGTCTTGAGACATGTAGGAAACAAATGAGTAAGTTTAAATTTTTTCTGAATTGGTCAAGTAACTAGCTTATGTTTTTTGGGACACTTCAAATGGATTGAGCTATCTTTGTAAATAAAAGTGATAATACAAACTTTCCCCTAACCTACAAATAGGTTATGTGTAAATAGTGAAACAGATGATGAGGTATATATTAGGTTTAGAATAGTCCTCATGTAGTTAAAGAAAAATAAAATAAATACAAGAAAATTGCGGGCAAAATAATTCTAATAAGAACGTATAAAGGGGCATCACCTGACCTGGCCTGCATGTTCTGTGGCCTTCATCTTCTTATTAAGTATATCAAGAGCAGAGTCTGATGGACGTTTGCGTACAGTAATATCACCTGAAAGAAGGCTACTAGGAGATGTAGTTCCGTTACGATGCTGAGGTGGTGTAGTACCACCAGTCGAAATCTGTAAAAATGACAATATAAATCATTAGAGTATTTATTTTTTTAAAAAAGGAAGATAATTATTTTAAACAGCAAATATCAACAATTGTAAAAATTTATCAATGACTTTATTAACTGCTTACTTAAATAACATACATCTTTAACATACAGTTTTTTTTTTTACAATTAAACATTACATTGAAGTTACATAATCCTGGCTAAAGAGAAAATTTTCCATGTACAATATTCAAGAATTTATGCAATTTGCTTTACTAAATAACTTTAGCTAACCTAAGAGGGAACTGTTTAAAAAAAAAAAAAAAAAAGATCTGTTATACAGATCTTATGTTTAATGATTTGAAATTGATGTTAACCAAGCATGGTTAAATGGAGTTTAGACAAAATTTAAAAAAATAAAATTAAACTTCATTTATAAAAAAAAAATATTGCAAAAACTAAATTTTGCATGTGTTCTTAAGAGGTTCAGACTACTTTCATAAATTTATATTTTTTGGGGATGGGGTAAAAGCAGTTTTAGGAATTTTAAATTTTGCTGCTACCTTAGGGAATATTAACCAGAAGGATGACTTTATACTGATACAATGCTAAAAAAAAAAAAATCCATCAATGTTCAACGCTCTTAAAACATTGCAATCAATCTATGGAATTTATTTTGGTGCCAAACAATTCATTACTGAAGGAATAAGCAATCACACAAGTCAATGTAATTTTCTTTGCAATATAATTTTTTTTAAACTTTCATATCTATTACCATTAATATCTTTATAACATAGATATCATATCTTCAGTATCATAGCATTATCAATTAAGGAAAACTTTTTGAAAAAAAGTACTTTTTATTGCAGTATTTAAAAAAAATACATTATGAATACCCAAAAGTGTTTGCAATAAAACAAGGTAATATTTTTATTTTACATTTAAGTGAAATTTATATGTTTGTTTTTAATCAATTTCTTTGAAATTTTTCCTAGTTTTTATACATACTTATAGAAATAAAATACAATTTTTTCAAATCAAAAGAAACAGTTGCTTTTACAGATTCCATAAAGAACAAATAAGTAGGTTTTAGGGAGTTTTAAACAAATAAATTAAAAATATTAAAAAATTGGTTAATAAGTAAAAATGTAAATTTAAAATAAAAATTGTTGTTAAAAAACAAGAAAAAATTTGGTAGTCAATGAATTACTTATAAACTAATCAATTGTGTATAAATTTTGCAGGTGCTAAATCAAATCATGAAGTAGAATATAGCACAATGGTTGGTCCAAATTTTTCATTAGTTTTTCAACTTATAAAACATTTTCCTAACAAAAATCAACCACAACATTTAAAAAGTTTTATTAAAAAATTTGTCATAAACATTGACTCCACAATCTGAATTAATAAAAAAATAAGAACACAAACTTACCTTTCTTTCTCGTTTAAGTAAATGTGCTGGCAAATATGAACTCAGCTGTTTCCTAAACAGAAAGAGAAAAGAAATTATATTAGCTTTCCAAATAACTGAATGATTTGAGGGTGCTTTGATCACATGGAATCAAATTTAGAAGGAGCTGATAACTTCTGTAATTTGATTCTATATCAGATAAATTAAAACTGTTACTTTAGCAAGTTAATAAATAACATTCTCAATGAAAACTTTTTTTTTTAAAACCAAGGATTTGATTATCAATACAAGAAAAACAACACTTGGTGGAGGTAGTTAACTTCACTACCATGAAAAAATCCTTCCAAATGAGGTAGTTACAGAGAGACTTCTTACTAAACATTTTAATCTATTTTGTACCTCCAAAAAATAGTGGATTATTAGAAAGAGATTTTTTTATAACAAAGCTTTAGGGTGCAATTGGGCTGCTCCTTATCTCTGAAAGCAGTAATATGTTGCTCATATTAAAAACATATCTTAATCGCCTTAGGAATTGAGGGCTCCTTAGGCGAATCCACTAACTTGCAATTGTTTGTGGGAATATCTCTTTTAGTTAATTTCTACTATTTCTAATGCTTATGTCTTGTTCACATTGTTACAAACTTACTAAGCATTGGTAGCACTGTATTTTGCATAACCTCCTCTGTAACCAAACATTCTTGGATTGTTGATATTTAGTTTAAATTTTGTTATTTGAATGCAATGTATGTGTAGGCAGCAATTTTTGAATGATTGAAATTTTATATCATTGCTGTAAATCCATTTTTGTCTCTCGTTCCTTAGCTTGAATGTTTTACTGTCATAGGCAGGTTGCAGAAAAATGTCCACTCAATGTTCTTTCTGCTGTTTGGTCATCAAACAAGGAACAAACTTTGCTGTAACTTGATGCAGCAAAGTTTGTTCCTTTCAGTCAAAATGTCATGGCATACTCAACTAAAATTCTAACCTCTTCTGCAAGTTCTCGGACAGTCAATTGGCAATTTGCATGCACCAGATTGTTGATTTCCTGAACGTTAGGAACATCAATTGAAGTCAAAGGTCTTCCTGATCAACGGTAATCTTCAATTGATTGACAACCACTTTTATATTGTGAAAACCATTTGTAACATTGCGTTCAACCCACCATCATCTAAGTAAGCTTGTTTCAAAAAGTGAAAGATTTCTGTGAAAGTTTTTCCCAGTTTCATACAAAAGTTCATATTGCATCATTGCTCCTGAAAATTGTACTTACAACTACTACTACTATTATTAACACTTAAACATATTGCATTGCACTCAAATAACAATATCATGAAAATTAAACCAGATATTAATACAAGAATATATGGTTACAGAGGAGGTTATGCAGAACACAGTACTGCTAATTGCACATCACTAAATATATCCATTGTCGTGTAATAAAATTGTTCAGTTATTTTAAACAGACCTCGTATTTCCTTGAAAACATACCCCAAAATCCAATTTTTTACCTTAAAGGTCAGTTTCCTGTAAACTGATTCTCTTGAAAATGAATAGGATTCTATTTCTACTAGGTTTACATCAACCATTGCATCTAGTAGAGCAAACAAAATAATCTCACTAATTTCCAAATTTATTGGAAATCTCCTAATAAATTCAATCAGTGAAGACAGACTAAGCTAAGTAGGTGGAACTGAAATTAAAAAATATGTAATTAACATTTTTTTTACACCAGTTCCTGGAGAATACTAGAGAAAAATTCTAAAAACATTGAAATATTTTGAAGCAGTTTTTCTCACACAAAAAAAATAAAACAAGTCATTGTGTACCAATAATACAAATAATTACAGAGATTTAAGCTTAGGCTAGCTATAATCCCAGATTTCTATGCAAACAATAATGTTGTCAGCTGATAACCAAAAAAAGTACTGAGACCAACAACTTAAATTTTTAATTAAGTATTTGTGTGCGAGTGTGTCTGTAACCTGCAGAGAACAAGAAATCTTCCTATGAAGCAAAATTCATGGTAGAAACCAAATCACTAATACAGAAATAACAATTTTTTTTTTTGTTTAACCTCCAGAACCACTGTTGAGGTATATCTTCAGAGGATGAGGTGAATGAATTGTAGTGTGTGTGAAAAATGACATGCCTGACCGGGGTTCGAACCTGGGACCTCTGGATTAAAGGCCGAGATGGTACCACTTGCACCACACAGGCCGGCAGAAATATCAAGTGACTTGCATTTATAATAACACATGTAAATATTAAAATTGGTAAATTCCAAAAATATGACAAGTATTCGTAAAAACTAATCAATGATCTGATAAAAAAAATAATTTTTAATAATGACAATAACTACCGATCATGCATAAATAATGAAATAAAAATTATAAACATTATTATACCAAAGATATTACCTTAAATTTGGTTTAACGTCAATATACATTAAATATTGGTAATACATTAAAATTATAATTAAGAGAGTAGTCTAACCTTCTGACATGTCTGGCTTCAATTTTCATTCCTTCTTTCAACATTTTAATTAGGAGTGCTTGTCTGTGAACTGAAAAATAAAAAAATTGTAAATAAAAACAATATCTGAAAACATAGTGAGAATTATTTACCTGATTACATTTACAATTACTGAAACTCCAATTAACTCGTCAAAATAATGTGTAATTATACTAATTTTTATCTTTGATGGCTAATTTCTAACCATACAGTTCACATAAGTATCAAGCACAATTGGTATATCTTTGCTGATGATAAAGGAAATTTTGATGATTAAGAGAACTTGACCAGTTATAAAAATAGTAAAAATGTAAATAATTTATAACAACTTAATTATATGGTTACATTAAAAATAACTTTAGTGAAAATAAAAAACTGGCAATATAACATTTTCCTGTTACTATTCTTGTAATTAACTATTATTAGTGTTATTATTTTCATTTTGTGTTTAGTCATTCAAAGATCGTCTAAATAAATTAGCCTGAACTATTATGAGACCATTCATGAGAATGTACATTTGATTGCTTATTTAAGAACTTAAAAGTAATTACTGATTATCATCTATTACTTAAACTAAATGATATAATATTCACAAAATTAATAAAAATGTTATATACTTTAGCAATTTCCAAAAATTTTATTTGAATTTTGAGAATTATTATTTTTTCTTTTTGTTTCACCTCTGGAACCACTGTTAGGTTATATTTTCAGAGGATGAGATGAACGAATTGTAGCATATGTGAAAAATGCCATGCCTGACCAGGATTCAAACCCAGGACCTCCGGATGAAAAGCTGAGACGCTACCACTTCGCTACGGAGGCCGGCAAAAGAATTATTGGTACATACAATAGCGTAATAGTTTTCTATTTAAATATTGCTTTACCATACTCCTAAAGAGTTTAATAAAACACAGGTTTCTTAGTTTACAAGTGTTTCAAATACAATCGCACCTAGGACAAATCCTAACATGGCCTTAAATTAAAACTTTTATCAACGGAAGATAATATAAATTATTGTAAAATAGAAACCAGGAATTTGGCTGACAATTTTAAATTGAATGCAAACACTTGTAATTATTAACTATTACAAGTTTGCCTATAATTTATATATTACGTGATGTAATTTTTACATCTAGATGAAAAGACAATATTTACATTAATATTTTCAATAAAAAAAAATATTATTTTACACATGATGTAATTTTAAAAAGAAAAATTCAAAATCACTTCCTTTTCAAGATTTTATTATTTATATTATTACAAATAGAAAGTAATGAGACATTAAAAAATTGTTAATTGTAAAAAAAAAAAATGTAAAAGTGAATAAAATTTTTTTAAAGAAATTATTACTGATGATGTTACTGGTTTATTTTTGTTAAAATAATTTATTTTGAATGTTTTTACCGTCAGGCTAATTTAATGAATTTCATATATATTAATACTCACGTACTATTATGACCTAGCCAGATTGAAGCTAAATAAAAATAATTTGTTAAATGTTAAACATAAAATATCACAAGAATGTGCTCATAAAATTTCACTTAGTAAGCATCTTTAGAATAAAAATTGAAAGTCCATAAAAATAATTTTAGGATATACTTGCCAGAATTCGTAAATGATTGTATATCGTATGTGAGATCAACATTTAAATTTTCAGTTTTAGCAAAAACTAGTCCTATGAACCACATGGAACAAGGTGTGTTTGCTTGAGGCTGAACAGGGGGTGTATTCTGGTCACATGAAGATGGCGGAGGTGGCGGTGGCGGTGGTCCTTGAAAGCACTCTGGATTGACATGAGCCAAAACAATATGCTGGTTGCGTTCTAAGTTACCGATCAAATGTCTAACTTTTGATTCTATGAGACCGCACCATTCCAACTGATCTTCTGCAGTATTTGAACTAGCGAGCAGTACGATAAAATGTCTGAAAATAGAATAAGTAATTATTATAAATTACAACATAAGACATTTAAAATAAAAAAGTTACATTTTATTAATTATAAATTTATAAAAAAAATTATATTATAATTTATATTTAACTGTACGTTATTTTAAGAACTCTTGCATTTTATAAAAATGGATTATAAAGTGTTCAATTGGCTTACAATACATCTTCAGTACTGTACAATATTTTAGTTTACTGAACAGCAAATAACACTGATATCTTTAAGAAGTGGATGAAGTGAAACAAAAAATATCTGTACGTTTCATAAAACTGAATATTTAGATAAATATTTTCATATTAATGAGAAAAGTTTCTCTAACCCATTTAGCTGTTACACTAAACTAATTAAGAAATCTTTTACTCTTTCAACAAGCAATCCAAATTTAAAATTAATTCCAGGTAGAGAACTGTGTACCAAACATTTAAACAAATAAAAAAGCCACAAGATGATACAGAACGTGAACTATTTTTTTTTTGTTTGTTTAACCTCTGGAACTAAGCTAAGTATATCTTCAGAAGGATGAGATGAATGAATTTTAGTGCGAGTGAAAAATGCCATGCTTAAATGGGATTTGAACCTGGGACCTCCGGATGAAAGGCCGAGGTACTACCACTCGCGCCATGGAGGCCAGCACAGAAAGTGAACTGGAACGTTAAATTATATTTGGACCTTAATATGTTATAGTTGAGCCAGAGAATAAAGCTTGTTCAGCACTTGGCATTCCAGTCTAATGACTAACACCAAGCAGAGTCATCTCCTCTGCACAGTAATGGAAGCACTATACTGCCAGCCCCAGTGATGTGGAAGGGAAGGTGTCTGCAAGGGTTGATCCTGTATCGCTTTGTAGTAAAAGGTATAAGGAAATGCCTTTTCAGCTGGCCTTGGAACTGATGAGGTAGGCGAGAGACAGACAACCTCCAAGGGTGTGTGGAGGTTGAGCATTGGGCCAACAAACCACCGTGAAAACTTACCAGTTACAAAACATAGTTACCAAGCCTTGGAAGCAGGATGGGAAAGTAAAAACGAACAACAAACTGAATTTGGATAAAGGAGTTGAGAATTTGATCTTGGAATATATAGGAACTTTGGTAATATCTGGTGGATGTAATGTTCTGACAAATTAGTTAAAAAATTATAGAATGGATCTTGCAGCACTTCAAGAAACCAAATGGCCAGGAAAATTAATACCAAAGACTATGTAATACATTACAGTGAAAGTGAAAATGGATGATACCAGGGAGGGATAGGTTTTGCTGTAAACAGGAAGATGGTTGAAAATGTGATAAGCTTTATGCCAAAGAATGAAAGTATGTGCAATATTAGGTTAAGAGGAAGTTTTAAAAATATATCTAAATAAATATTGCTAGGGATTTTTAACTATGAGATATACTTCAAACAGGAATTCTCAGCAAGGGTGTAGGTAATAAAAGATGTAGGGAAAAAATGGTAATGTTGCAATGGAAAAAGAAGGTACACTAAGAGTTTGGAAAGAGTATTTTGAAGATCTATTAAGCTGTGAACCAGTTGAAAATGATACGAGAGGAAGACAAAATGTTATAATGTTCAACCACTCATACTACCTCCTTCGGTGGAGATAGAAAATGCGATAATGGCAAATAAATCTCCTGGTGAGGATGGCATCACAACAAAAATGATTAAAAGTAGCGGAAAGCAGCTAGCAGAAGAGATACACAAATTAATAACAACAGTATAAGAACAGGAAAGGATTCCTGATGAATGTAAGGTAGCAATGATTGTACTTTTACACAAGAAAGGTGATAAGTAAATATGCTCAAATTACAGAGGCATATCATTATTAGATACAGTTTATAAAGTGTTATGCAAAATCATGGTATTAAGACAAAATCCATAAGTTGAAACAATAATTGAAGAGCAACAAACCGGATTCATGAAGGGGAGTTCCATAATAGAATAGGTTTTCCTACTAAAGCAAGCAATTTCAAAGTATTGAGAATTTAACAAAGCCTTTAGTGCAATTTTCATTAATTTTAGAAAGGCCTACAATGGCATTGACAGAAGGTGTTTATGGCAAAGTTTGGAAAAACATGGCTTACTAGAAAAACTAATTCAACTCACAGAAATACGTGTGAGGGACTTCAAAGCAAAGCTCAGAGTGGAGGGAGACGTATCTAAGAACTTCGTAACAAACACTGGAGTAAGGCAGGGGGATGGTATTTCCCCTATCCTTTTTAATTTAGCACTGGAAGAAAGTCTGCAGAAAACAGAAGTACAGTAGAGAGGTGTTAAACTAGGAATAGATCTTAATATATTGGTCTTTGCTGATCTTTTCTACCTGAAATATTTAACAGAGAAGCAAGAAGTATAGGATTTAATATGAATGAGGAAAACACCAAGATAATTCATTTTGGAAGGAATCGAGGACAGAACAGAAACAGAAGGGTAAAAGTGGAAAACTTGTCAGTAGGCTGTGTAGATAACTTCAAATATTTAGGGATGACTGTAAATAATAGTAACTCTGATAATGAAGAAATTCAGGCAAAAGTAGCAAATGCCATTAGATGTCTGGGTGCATGTAAAAAGGTAGTGTCAGTCAAATTATTATTATTACATCACACAAGACCAAAATATACGAGGTGTAATAAAAAAATACACTGAATGAATTTTTATAGCAGCAATTACTTACGCTGCATCTATTTCAACTAGTATGTCGCATACCCTCATGTGTTGATTTAGACAGTGACAAGTTTGAACACGTTCCGGCTTGTCAGTTTGCTTCTATAGCCGCTATAGTGAGGTCGTGTTTGCAGTGTCTGTCGTGAAACATGGATCTTTAACAATGCATTAACATTAAGTTTTGTTTCAAGTTGAAAAAGTGCCAAAGAAGCTTACAAAATGTTAAAATCATTATATGGTGATAATGTAATATAACTTTGAAGACTGTTTACAAGTGGTATGAATAATTTAAAAGTGGAAATGAGTCGGTTAAGGTCGAGAACAGTCGGCACGTCCTTTGACCTCAAAAACAGATGAAAATGTGCAAAAAGTGGCTAAACTTGTTCATTCAAACAGGTGAATGACTATTTGAGAGCTTACTGAAGAACTTAACATCTCCTACGGGTCCGTGCAAAGCATTTTAACAGATGATTTGAAATGAGACGAAGAAAGAGACCTAAAAAATGGGCCAATGGCTTTCTTCTTTATCATGACAATGCGCTGTGCCACAAGTCGCGAGTTTTTGGCTGCTAAAAATCTTCCTGTCTGTTCACATCTGGTTTACTCACCAGATTTAGCACCATGCAACTTCTGGCTCTTCCCGAAAATAAAAAATGTGCTAAAAGGGAAATGTTTTGACACCATTCC
>JAAAKQ030483736.1:7099-23904 GCA_010016005.3 Zanna intricata
GTCATATTAAATGTTAATAATAAAATATTAGATAAAAGTGCTGAAATATGCAGTCACTCTGTAAGTGAAATTTGTTTATAATGAATACATTATATTAAAAGTGAAAAATACCTACATTTTTATTGGCTGTAGTAAATTGTTTTGGTACTTTTTATTATAATTATTCTAAGTGTTTATGAATTCGGTTTTAGTATAATGACAGGTTTTAGAATAGGATATAGAAAATAAAAAAAAATTGCTTGTTGGTGTTGTTAAAAATTGGCATTTATATTTTTTGTTGCTTTCAACTTTGAACAGACATTTCTCATTAATATATGCAAACAATATAGAGAGAAATTTCAGAAGTTTGCCTTTTCATTTTTATGGAATGTTACTCCCCAAGACATCTGAGTGTTGTGGAACTGTATTATAAGAATGTTCACTTTCTTTTACAACTAAAGATCTGTATATAGAAATTCCATTTTTTCTTAATTTTTATTTTGTTTTTAATGAAATTCTGTGTAAGGAATTTGAAAGTTTGGATGTTACTTTATTGCAATTCAGTTACTGAAATTATAGTTTTAGGTTATAATACATTGTCTTCCTTATTTGATCCAATCTCTGTTGTCATTGATTAAGCAATTGTAGTATCTACTCATTGGAGCTGTAAAGAGGTGCAAATAAACTTTTTTGAATGCGATTCATTGACATTCCTTTTGTAAGCTATAATAGAAAACCGTTTTTGCGTACATAAAAACTGCCAAATTTTATAAAAGATAAATTACATAATTTTATAATTTAATAAAAAGATACATCTTTGTGTCTGTAAATAATAAAAATAATAATATGAAGAAGAATTAATGTTAGACAAAATATGTTATGTATACTTTTTATTGAACTAGAGTCTCTGAACTAGCCCCATTAGAGTCTCCTGAAATATTATAATTTAGTTTTAATTACTTGAATTTTCTTAGTTGATTGCGAGCACATCTAGGATTATTTTCCAGAATTTTGGATTACTTCCAAAGTAATGCAGGATTACTTTCAATTCTTATATGTATGTATTGTAATTTATTGAAATATCTATTATTTTCTTATTCATCTCATAACTGGTTTTTTTTTTAATAACAAAATAGATTTTATCTTTCATGAAAAGTATAAGAAATATTAATAAAATTGTTTAATTATTGTTAAAATAAAGTTTAAACAAAAAAAGAAGAAAAAGGAAATCATGGATTACTACAGAAATTGTAATATCTAGCTATGTCTAAATGAAACTTCTCTGATAACTTCCAAAATTATTTGATAGTCTATTTATGATGAAGTTATTTTTAATACTAAAAAAAAAAGACTATATTATGATAATTTAATATCTAATTTAGGCAATAAAATCAAAACTTTGAATAGTGTAAAGAAACATTGAATTATTTAATAAAGTCACCTTGAATAGTTTTGTTGATAAATCAGTATTTTTATTTCAGTTGATATCCAGAAAGTTAAAAGCTATATTTTAATTATAAAATGTACACAGGCGATGAACATTGATAAAATGTTTGCCAGAATTTTAAAAAAAGTTGTAAATGCTACTACTATAGTCATTCATGCAAATTTAATTAACCAAATATTCAACTATTGGATATCTCCTAGCTTCCTTAAGACTTCCATTGTTATTCCATTCCTGATAATACTTCTGCACATAATTTACAAAAGTGTAGATGAATTTCATTATATTCCATACGTTCTAAAAAATTATGAAAAAAGATATTTTTTTAGAAAGCATAATGTATTGACAAACTTTCATCAACATTGTAGGATAAAAATTGACTACTGTCACTGTCGTTTTCCTATTTTTTAGAAAATATTTTAAATAGTATTGTTAAGAAAAAGATCCCATTTTCAGACTTTTGTGATCTCAGTGAAGCTTTAGATTTAGTTCCTCATTTGTTAATGACTAAAAACTTAGTTCTGATATCAGAGGAGTGAACTGCTTTCAGTTGTTTTATTTCTTACCTTGCTAACCATAAACATTCCCCAGCAGTTTAATGGAGTGCTGTTAGATTTATACCTCAGAACCTGAGTATTCTAAATGAATTTAAGTAAAAACTGTAGGGTAGTATTTTTTATACATAATACTAAAATTTTTACCTAATAATTCTTTGTGCTTTTTGTTTTTTAACTATTTAAACAAATAATGACCAATTACTTAGGATATCCCACTTATTTATGATTATAACATCTATTTTTCTGCTTTAAAAGTTGAATTTCATTAAAGACCACCTTTTTATAACATATTACTAACATCTCAGTTATAAAGCAAAGATCTTTGAAGGGGATCGAAGTGGGAGAAGGGCAGACGAACGAAATCTGGGGTTGGCAGCTGTTGCCCCATCACAGAATAGTTCAGTTTCACTTATACTAGTAAAGTGAATGAAACACATGGTTGTTCTTCTCCTTATAAAAAATAATAAATTGCATAAGAATTTAAAATAATTACATATGCATATACATAGAAATAGATATGTCATTGATTATGATAAACAATAGTTAGAACATTTTTACTGTGTTCAAATAATGAATATATTTAAAGCCTTTATACACAAAAGGTTTGTACATAACTCTTTTTTTTTAAATAATGAAACTTCCTTTTTTTATAAATAATAAAACAGCTAGTTTTATATTGTGTATGAGTATGTAATCACTTTTTGAAATATCACATAATTGTTAACAATTAATTACATTACTGTGTAAAAATTAAAACTATGTATTTTTACTTAAAAATATTTTTTTCTTTCACTTTTATTTCTGCAGATTTTCATTAAGAGTGTATGAAGGTAATGCCAACGATCATTGTAAAGCTGAAAATTACTTCGTATGTGAAAAATTGGGAACTGGTTCTGGAGAAAATATGGATTTAGCAGAAATAATCAAAATTACCAGAGTATTAACTACTTTAATTGAGGCCTCTGCAGAATGACGAGATGATTGTTTTAATTTTTAAAAACAAAAATTTTGTTTTTTCACATGCCGAAGTATATTGTCAAAGATCTATTTGCAAAAACTGTATCAATTTTGTTTAAAAGGAAGAATCATAAGCCAGAAAATCTATTTTCATAATTGCATCTCAATAGCTTACACTATTATTTCTGTATCTTTTTTATATCACCATTACATGTTTCATTATCTGTCATACTTCATTGAAAATTTAGTTCAACAAAAGTATTAGATATATGTAACACTTGGGTTTTTGTAGTTCATATAAAGAAGCAAAGTTATATGAAGCTTCAGCGACTTTCACAAGCCCGCCTAAAATACAGCCTGGTACTTTTGTTCAATTTGTTCACGATAACGCTGACTTCAATGTGAATATAATTGATGGCAAAGGAACTTTTCTTGATTAGGGATCAGTTGAAAGTTTTACTCTGAGTGAGGTGTACTGCCTGCAGAAGCAATAAAACATTTGGAGAAAATGCCATTAGAGTTTGGAGATGTGGAAAAAGGTAATATTTCAATTGAAATTTGTTCTTCCTCAGCTGGTCAAGGATTCAAAAATATAATCATTAACTACCATATGAAGAACTGAATCTAAGATCAACTATAACTTCAAAGTTGAATATTCTTTGGATGTATTTGAAATTCAAGAGCAGTAATGATTTCACAGGATGGAATGGATTTATGAATTTGTTAAGTTATGCACAAGATTTTGATATTTCATCTATAATATTTTTACCATTTAATAATGCATCTTCCAGTGAGTATAACACACTATTCACTTCTGTGAAAATCTCAGTACAAAATGCAATATCTAAATATGAGAACATGTGTTATAGTGTTTGATCAGCCGTTATATATGAAATCTTGTGTTATTGTTTCACAATTGAATTTATTCTATGAAATATTAGTAGTTATTAGATTGGGATCTTTTCATTTTCTCATGTCGTACATGAGAGCTGTTGTCAATATTTTAGTTAATAGTGGAATAAAAGAAGCTCTCACTTCCGTGTATGCTGAAAATGCTGTAGATCACATATTGTCTGGATGTGCCTATGCAAGGGCAGTATGTGCTCATATATTATTACAACAAACTGTATCACATTTAATTTTTCAAAATCTTATGAGTAACGATCCCAAATTCCTATAATTAATCAGTGATGAACAAAATTCCGATATTTTTGAATTGTTTAATTATACAGGAATAATAGAAAACAAAGGTTTCATAGAAGTAGCTGAAATTTTGAGAAAAAAAACTAGATGAGCTACCTAATAAAAACAAAACTTTTAAGTTATGGATAACTTATTTTCAAATGGTCTCCATTTTAAAAAATTTCATTGCTGCAGACCAATTTGGTGATTGGCATTTATATACTATGGAAATAATGATACCATTCTTTCATGCAGCAGGGCATTTACCATATGCAAAAGCCGCTCAGTTATATGTACAAGATATGAAGAAATTGTAAATGAAAATAAATCTTTTGGAGTTTACAAAATTTCCAGGTGGATTTTACAGCCAGATGTCCAGATTCCTTTTTTTCATTAATTGCCATGGATCAAACAATCCAGCAGACATTAATGAAATCTATGAGTGAGTGTTGAAGTCTTTTTAAAAGAGGACTTACTGAAAGCATAGTTATAAATTGATAAAAAGAGTAATTTACACAAAAGATATAATCAAAGGAATGGAAGATTACTGTAATGTATTGTTAAAAAGAGCCATCAACATGCTGATGGCGCAGATGCAAGAATTAAAAGGGATAATATTGATGTTATTACATTAGAAGAATTTTCCGAGCTATGCTCTCCCTTTCCTGATATTCCCTTTATTTTATTTATTGCCACAGGGATTGCCGACAATGGAAAAGTCAATTGTTTTGATGCTTTTGAAGAAGGTGTGAAGATAATAAAAAAAAAACCAATGGAAAAATTTTAACCAGCTAAAATTATCAAGGAAAGACAAATTAACTTCTTTATTGACCACTAAAAGTAAAATTAAAATTGATCATAAGCTTATTCCATTCAATCCTTTATGGCTTTTTAAACACATTTGTGTGTTAAAAAATCTACAAAAGAACTTGTTACTGATGGAGGAATGATGCTGTATCATGGTACATGGCACATGGCAAATAGAAGATAAGTATGGGAGCATATGTGATCATTATATTAGGCATGTAAAAATAACAATGGTCAAAATGTTTATATAGATTTGATGGCTATAAAAATCTGTGAACAAAATCAGCCGAAAGAGATTGCTGCTTTATAAAAAATGCATTAGCTGATATTATTTTTGATAAAGACATGTACTTAAAAATTACTCAAGATAAGTTCCTCTCCAATAACAACAATAAAAGCAGATTAATTGATCTGATATGAAAGAAATTCTCTGAATATAACATTTTTTATGCCAAGCAGAAACTGATGCTGATTTATTAATAGTATAAATGGCAATTAATCTAGAATTACAAAATGTTGGGGTTTCTGAAAATATTGACATTCTGGTTTTACTTACTGCTCAAGTCCTGAAGACCATGAAATTTATTTTCAAAACCATCAAAGGGAAAAAGCAGTGTGAAAATGTTTTCATAAAAATTCTTAGAAAAAAAAATGTCTACATGTAGAGAACACATTCTTTTTTTACACCCACTGACTGGCTACAATACACTTCTTGTTTTTTCATAGAGGTAAAAATTTGCCAGATCATTTGAAAATAGAAAAGATTTACATGACACAGCTAAAATTTTCACAAATGCTCTTGTAAGTTTTAGTTTTATCTATCAAGCTGATATTATATGTATGCTTGCATCATATAGTTTACAAAAAAAAAAAAATTGAAAATTTAAATGTGTTATGATATGTTTACCAAAGCTACTACTAAAAAAAGTAGTGTTCAGTTATAATTTTTACTTCCTGCACATCTAATGCTGCTTTTGAGCATTTAAAAAGTGTATATCTTCAAGTTCAATTGTGGTTAGAAAAAATGGCATTTTACCAGAGATGTGGGGATGGATACGAGAAAATGACGCCTTAAAGCCTATGACTTGAGCTTCAGAAAATTTACTAAAAATGTTTTTTGCACATATAAAAAAGGATGTGGAGCAGCTTATGGATGTAGAAAAAGCAGTTTATATTGTACTGTGTGAAGTTTTGAATATGACCTCCAGTAAAACCCTTAAGGGCTAAGAACGGAGGTGGTGGTGATGGGTGTCTAACCCATTCAAAAACACTCATCCCAATTTTATCACCTATGGGCTGATTTTCCTTCAGGGGTCAGGATGTACAGTTGCATGTTTAGAATGCAGTGGGAACAGCTGTTTAAATCCCTCATCTGTAGTTTATTTAAAAGAAACTCAAGATGATAATTAAATAAATTAAAATTATTACATTTATGTAATATCGTAATATATTATAAAAATAATAAATATAAGTATGTTAAATTATAATAAAATTTCTCTCAGTGCAAGATTTAAAAAATATTTTCCTTTATTTTCATATTATTATTAACCAACTTTTCAGGTTCCTCAGATGCAAAGCAAAAATAGAACACTAAAAATTAGTTGAATATTTTTTTGTAATTTATTTATATATTTTTTTTTTGTTTTTAAGATATTTTGTTTTCAAGAATTGTTCTACATTATTTTCTGTACTTACTAAAAAAATATCTGAAATGTTAAGTCTCTTAAACACCAATATACTCATTTTATCATATTTTGCAACAAATTTTATTATAAACTAATAAGGCACAAGTTATAATAAGTAAAATTTAATTTTCTAAGGGGTTTTAGGAACATATTCCATATACTTGTTACAACCATTCAGAATACTGAGATTTTCACTTTTTAAGTCTTAATGGCACTCCATTAGTTGGATTTTCATCTTTTGATAAGAATACACTTGTAAAACGTTATAAGTCATCACTTCAGAATGTAAAACATTGATTGCCATAGGTGTCTCCTCAGTCTTTGTTATTGTTTATTTAAAACTGCTCCAAAGTTTTTAACTATTCATTGATATCCCATTGGCAAATGACTGAGGTGTCTATTTCAAGAGATAATTATTTAAAAGGACTTAAAAATTCTATTTTTAGCAGCTCAAAAAAATTATTCACTGACTGTATTGTTCTTGTCTGATTTATAATAAATAAAACCATTGCATTGTGCTTCTCAGGTTTATGTAACATTGCTAATTGTATGAGTAGAATTCACATAATGATAATGCTAGTATTTCTGTTGTCAAAAATAAAAAAAATTTCTTGTTTATTTTAAACTATTAATCTGGACTTTAACAGCTCATATTTTTTTATTTATAATTAATTGTATATTTTGTGATGCTGCTGTCATCAAATTTTTATTGCAGTTTTACATAATGATGTATCTAAATTATACTTGAGCCATCAAGAAAAATTTTGGGGTAATTATCTTGTTTATTCGTGACCGATTTTTGAAGTGATCTGTGTAATATATTGAATGATATAAAATATCTGAATGATATTATCTTTATCTGAATGATATTTTATATCATTCAGAATTAAATTTATGTATTTATTCATCAGCATCATTTTATATGATTGTTTTTTTCTATCTTAGAGTAGTAGTTCTATCTTGAGTTTCTTCAGTAGAGTCAAAATAAAAGTTTGAAATTTTTATTGAAATTAATTAGAAAATAAATTATTCACCTATGTGATTTTTAATTTTTATTCATGTTAAACTGCATAGGATCAAGATACAGAGAATTAAATTTAATGTCTATATATGTATTGAAAAAAGACAAACAAAAAAATATATAGGAATAACTCATGATTGTATTTTGGGACAAGGATCGTGAGAGAAAACATTTTTTTAATGCTTTTAAGCTCTTTCTTGGGAAAATAGTATCATTCTGTACTCATTTTGAGCAAGATGTAACAAACAATATAAGTTATATTGATCAAATAAAGTAAAAATATAGTTATGAAAGCATTCTGTCATTTAACTATTGTTCTGGCATATGCTTAGTAGGCCTTGAGAAATTTGTAGCAGAATTCTTGTTGAATAGCTTTACTATCGACTTTTAAACAAATAAAGTAGTGATAAAAGATTATATAATTTATCAAAGGAATGAACCGCTTGAAAGTTGCTAAATATTCATTAATGTGAATGGTTTTGACACTTTTATTTTTTTTGTAAACATATGTTCACCTTACTCATGAATGTACACGTTCAAATGCTGATAAAATCATTTTATTGATATATTATCGAGATATATGTTGAAAGGGTTTTGTGAAATAATTATTTTCTTTCAGCAGCAGATGAGGTACACTTCAATAATTGGGAAAATGTCTTTTAAAAATTTATTTATTTATTTAACTCAGATTGTTGTAAAAATAAAATCTTATTTGTAGGATTAATAATTTTCTTTTTTTTCCTCCATTGTATTTTAATTGCTTTAACAGAAGTGATGAATGGTATTTTATAGGAAGTTAATGTGAACATTTTTTTTTCAGGATTCCGAGGAATATCAACTGCACCTGTTGTTTGGACTCCTAGAAAATCAGCTCCTGATAGAACTGGGAAAAATATAGTGTTTGTTGATGGTGTACGAACGCCATTTCTTCTGTCTGGGACTGATTATTCAAAACTAATGCCACATGATCTAGCTCGACACGCATTATTGTTAGTATTGTATTTCCTTACATTAGTTTTTTTTAGTTATTTGTAATATATAATATAATTCAGGATCTTCCAAAAAAAGAAAGAAAAAGTAGAGAGCTTTGTCTGTTGCTGAGAAGAAACTACCTTTTTTATAATTTCATTGTAGTTTGTTTGTCATCTCTATGTACTTAGAAATGATTCCTGAAATGAAGGAAGATTCCTTATGGTAGTTATTACTAACTGATTAATAAATATTTGATACCATCTGAGTTATAAAAACTCAAAGCTTACCATGTGGTAAGTTGTAGGTTATAAAAAGTATTTAAACATGTTGGATTTTAATGAGGTTTAAATTAGAGGTTAACTTGGAAAGAAATACAGATTTTCTGGTTAGGAAACTGTGGATATCTCATAATAAAAATAGCAATAGTAATGAAATTAGAAGATAGTTTAGCAATATCTATTACAAAACTATAATAAAATATGTTTTCAATTTAGTCTGAAGTTTCTATGAAAGAACAGAATATAGTTGCCTTTTTAATTACTAGATTATTTGCTAAAGTAACATAAGCTAGATTTTTTCCTTAAGATTGTGACTTGTAGACTGGTTAGTAAACATTATGACTAAATAGTTTTTGTGAGTTTAATAAAAACGTTTTTTATGCAGTAAAACAAAACAAATTGAGTGTAATGTTTTGTTTAGTTCCTGTGTGTTTGATATTTATATATCAGATCAATTTATATACTTGCCAAGATTTTATAATTTGTGACAGGATTTATGTTAGTGTGTGTGGGTGGGTGCATGTGCGTGTGCGTGTTTAAGGGTTATGTGTTTTTATTAGAGTTGAAATGAAAATTTGTATTATTCTTATCTTCTTTTATTTAGAGGATTATTAAAGAAGACAGGTGTGCCAAAGGATGTGATTGACTATATTGTGTATGGTACTGTTATTCAAGAAGTCAAAACTAGTAATATTGGTAGAGAAGCAGCATTAGCTGCTGGTTTTTCAGATAAGACTCCAGCACATACAGTAACTATGGCTTGCATCAGTTCAAACCAAGGGATCACTACTGGTACGTACTACCATAAGCTTCTTTTTCTTTGTTGCTTTTTGCTTTCTCTATAACATTATGCAATGAGATTCACTATAAACAGCAGTCATTTACACATATAAATGACTACATAATCCAGTTTCTATATCATGCAGTTTCTATATCGTTGCAAGATTGCTGCTGCAGCCACATTTGTACCTGGTTTTAGTGTTATCTTTTTTTTTTTGTGGATAAGGACTATCTTTGAAGCCAAAAATAAAATCTAAAATATGTGGTTTGTTTTTCAATTTAACTTTATAGCAACTGATTTTTTAGGCATTTTATTTTATCTCATGTTGTCACTAATTGAACTGTAGTTTGATATAAGACCACTTCACTTCTTCAAATGGAATAGTATTCTTTATCAATATCTGTTTAAAATCTGTCTGTTGAATCTCAGTATTCTTCTAAACTTTACATAAGATTTATCCATCATTTTGTTTCTTGTTTTATTAAATGCTCAGATTTCCTGAATCTCATAAGTTGTCTATTTCCAACATCACCATTCACATCTGGTTTTATCTAATATATATTATTATTTTTTATCCTTTTTTACAACTTCAAAGAACTTCCTTAATTTTATATTTTGTTTACGATACCAATGAATTCCTTAACTTTTTGTTTAAACTGTAGCTGTTATATTACAGAAAGTTTCATTTTATATAGCAGAGATATGCTGTAAAGAACAATATATCACTCTACAAGCTGAATTTTTGTCTTTAAATTATTTAACTTCCCTTTTTCTGTTTAGCCTTTGGAACTACTGTAAGGTATTACTTCAGAAGATGAATGAGGATGATATGTATGAATGTGAATGAAGTGTAGTCTTGTACAATCTCAGGTCGACCACTCCTGAGAAGTGTGATTAATGAAACCTAACCACCAAAGAACATCGGTATCCACAATCTAGTATTCAAATCCGTATAAAAATAACTATCTTTTCTAGGATTTGAACCTTACAACTCTCAACTTCAGAATCAGCTAATTTGTGATGTCGCGTTAACCACTAGACCAGCCCTGTGGGCAAATTATTTAACTTAATTGAAAATAAGTAATATGTATATTTGATTCTGTTTCTAGATATTTTCAGTGTTGAATTAACTCTTGTTTGGGTTTGAAATTATAATACTGTATTTTTCTGTTTCATTTCAGTCTGTTTGTGTTTTAATAAGTCAGATTTCTTGAAATCTTTCATTCTGTTGACATTATTTACATAGATTTTCTCAGAATTAAATTATCTACAAATGATGTTGTGAAACTTTATTTGTTTACTGATAACAAAGTTATTTTATATCAAACCTAAATAATTATTCTCTGTGACACTAGATTTTTTTTTTACAATAATTTAATAGTAGTAGGGTTTTTTATTTACTTTTTCAGATCAAAAGCCATAAAAAACTATCAAATTTGTCTCTTTAAGTTCAAGAATTTCACTGTAGCTTCATTTTACTTTTGGAGCAGTAATAAGAACATTTTTCGCAAGCTATGATGTGAAAATGAAGTATTTTCAGAACCATGTTTATACTAATTTTTTTTTTTTTTCACTTGCTGGATGTATCCTGAAACCTTTTTTCCATTTCTTTACAAGATAAACATATTTGTTAACAGTACAAAATGATTTAATCATCTATTTTTGTAATTCATAAAGCATTACAGCTTTTATCTACTTTCTTTTTAACAGATTTTAAATGAATTTTTTTCATTGAAAACTTAAATACTTAAAATAAAAAATTGCATTCATTTACTGGTACCTATTAAACAAAATAAAATATTTCCTAAAAAATTCCATATACATTTTACTTTTAACAATTGTAAATTATTTATTTTTCATTTTGTTCATCATCAGTGATTTTTTTCAGCATTTCTAATTTATATTGATGTACAATTTTTACCTTTCCAATGTCCCATTTGTGTAATAGAACTTTCAAGTTACAAAAAGCTTGGTATAATTTCTGATGAGTAGTTGCACATCCAAACATAGTTGACTGACTGAATTTCTGATATTCCGTTATCATGTTAATTATTTATTGTTCACTGTTTTTATGCAGGAATTGGCCTTATTGCTGCTGGAGCATATGATGTTATTGTTGCTGGAGGAGTTGAATTTATGTCTGATATTCCAATTAGACATTCACGTAAAATGCGATCATTGTTGCTAAAAGCTAACAAAGCAAAAACACCAATGCAGAAGCTGAAGTTGCTTGCTTCAATTCGACCAGACTTCTTTGTACCCGAGGTAAGTAATACAAATCATTTAAGAAATTTAGTTTGTCAACTTTGTTAATATCTGTATTTATCCTATTTCTATCATAAACAATCTTTCGAGTTTTTTAGGTCTAATTATTTTTATATTTTAAAGATTGTTCTGAAAATCTTTAATTGACTGTCCTATTTTATTGAAAGTTTAAAACTGCTGATTACTTTCATTTCAGGGTGTGACTAATTCTGATTTTTTTGTCTTATTTTTCATAAAGTTAAGGATAGAGTAAATTTATAAAAATAACTTATGTAATTACTAAACAGTGTTTATTGGTCACTCATGAATAACCAAAACTTACATGTTTCTCTAGTTTACATTCCTTTGTAGCTACTTCTGAAACATATATATATCTATATATATTTATAATTATTCTGTTAGCTTTTGTTATCTCTTTCTCTTTTTTTCAGCAAGGAAGACCTTAATGGACTTATGGTCTAAGTTCCTTAATGGTCTTAAGGTATTTAATATAAACATTAAGTTAGCAAGTTATTGAAGGAAGTAAATAACTAAAAAATTTATGTATCTATTCTTTATTAGCTACTTACATTTGCTGCTTTAAATATCAGGTCAACTAGTTGTACAATAAGAAGTAGATGTATAAAAGTTAAAGAACTGTCTGGAGCAGATGAACTTCCCATACACATGTATAAATATTTAAATGAGGAAATAGAGGGGAAAAATAGTTTAATTGTGTAATAATGTAGAATAGCTTCACTGGATACCTAAACTGGAGGTTGGTAAGAATAAAGGAAGAAAATACAAGAGAGGACAGTTTAGCTTAAGGAAAGGGAAAGGAACCAGAAATGTGTTGGACTACTAAGGATGGTTAGAGAAAGATATTTAAAGAGAGGAAGAGAAATAAATTTGTGCTTGATAGATTTAGAGAAGGTATTTTATAGTCAAATGGGAGAAAGATAATGGAACTCTTTGAAGAGAAAAAAAAGTAAAATGGAGACAGAAGTTAGTTAAATTATTATTCATGAGACAAATAGCAACAATGAAGTAAATAAGAATATAACTTACTAGTTGATCTTGGTCAGGGTGTTAAGCTAGGATACACTATGTGTACACTATTCATCATTTACATTCAAGATAAGATAAGGAATATATTAGTAAGATAAGAACGAGTAAGTATAGGAGGACAAAAAATAAAATAGATGCATTGGGTTTGCTGATGATGTGGTAATTTCAGCTCATGATACACATACACTTTGATTGTTAATAGCCCAGGAGGAAGAATGAAAGTGTATGAAATGAAAATATAAGAAAAACAAAAGTAAATAAGAAAGAGAACTTTGTGATAAAGATAATTGAAGAAAGAATAGAAAAATTACAGATATTTGGCCACTGGTGACGAAGGATGGGAAAAGCGCAAAGGAAATAAAAGGAAGGATAGTGATGTAAAGAAGCGTTTAGTAGGAAGAGGAATTTATTACGTTAGTCAAAGATCTAGACTGGGAGTTAAAGAAGAGGTTAGCCAAATGATATGTATAGAAGGTCTTTTATTGAAGTGAAGCATGGGCAATGAGGTAGAGAAAAAAGGACTGGATTGAGGCTTTTGAGATGTGGATGTGGAGAAAGTAAGATGTGCAGATGAAGTGAAGAATAAGAAAGGAAAAAGCAGAATTAAAAAAGAAAGAATACTTATGCAGGAAGTGCACAAGAAAAGGATCCTGGTTAGGACATAAGAGTAGAGGAAGTGGAATCTTCATAACTATATTGGAAAGATGGAAAGATCAGTATAAAGTGAAAGGAAGTGAAGAAGAAGGATGAAGTTTGTAGATGAAGTGAAGATTGGAAACTATAAGGAGTGAAGGAATAGGCTTGGAACAAAAATTGATGGAGATAGTGGTAGGAAAGACTTACCAAATACCAGATGATGATGATGATGATAGTTGTAGTGTGAAAATAGTCACATATTGTAAAAAACCCTAAAAGAATAAAATTATTGACAGTCTGAATAATCTATCATGTTTTTCTGTTCTTTTTGACAATTTTCTGATCCACTATGATAATTATACATTAATTTTTATCTTCAAACATTATCTTGCCACCAGTTATTATTTTAGCTCAAGAAGATATTGCTCTCAGGTGTTCACTTAGGAATCACTAATCGATCACTTTGCAATTTTCTTTCTCACCTAAGGTCAATAGTTTTGGGTAGATTCTGCTTCATCATGTTGTTTCTTGAATTTTTTGTCATCACATAATAATTTGATCAATGTGTAACATACAGTTAAAATTGCATTTCACTATGATAATATGTTCACATTAAATATCGTTGTACTAAAAAAAAAAAATTGTATTGCCCTTGAATACAGGTAAATCTTGAATCTTTGTATTTCTAAAATACTATTAAAAGATTAGCCATACCTTAAATAAGCCATATTAAAGGAGCTTAAAACAGATGAAAAGACACTTTATTTGGAGTTAGCAGTTTTTCAATTGTTTTTTTTTCCTGTCTTTATAGACAGGAAATATTAGAATATTGTCTTTATAGTAGTAAGTACATTAATTTAGAACCATTATGACATTGATTAAATGTAAATAACAGCATTACATATAAAATGTTCTTGTTAGTAATTTTGAACATTTTAGATTTGTTAGTGTTTATGACTTATTACATAATATTCATGAATTACATAGTGATGGTTTAGGAAGTTAAGTTCTTATTTTATAAAATTTATGAGATCTGTGAAGCTGTAGAAGGTGTAAAGGTTATCTGCTTGGGACGCATTAGGTATAAACATGTGCTTATAAAGAACATAGATATGCTATCTACAGTAGAAGAAATAGTTGTCGCCTTTATGCCGGCACTGAGCTTGATGCAGATCAATAGTGGAATGACCATGAGGGAGTCATTCGGTAGCACAAGAACTGCTACGCTACTGCTGCCAGCCAAAAGAGCTGACTCATTTCACCATTTGGGTAGAGTCAAGATCAGATGGGTATCTTGCAGAGTTATCCCAGCAATACAGGAGGACAAGTGTTTTAGGTTTGGTCGGTCGGACATAAGGCTGTGAACTACCTGGGTCTTGATTAAAGTAAATCTTGTTTTGCATGTGGCCAAAAAGGCTACATTAAAGAAGACTGTACTAAAAGCCCAAGAATATAATTATAGGACCGGAGGCTTGGGGTACCAACCCGACCCAAAATGCTTAGACTAGTGCTGACCAATACCAATCACAGTACCTTATCACATGATCTGGTAGATTAGATTGCAAGTAAATGGAATATTGATATACTAGTCACGACGGAGCCTAACAAATTCACTACGGCCAGGAATACATGGGTGTGCCGACAAATCAGGAGGCCTGTCAATTAAAGACATCAGCAGCAAGTTCCCTTGCAGACTGTTTCAGAGAGCTGAAGGACACATAGCTATTGAACTTGCTGAAGTTATAGAGCGGGTGCATATGTGTCACCAAACTGTGATATACAGCAATACACTGACTTCATTGGCAGAATACAAGACCTAGTATGCTGCGCTTTGAAGAAAATTAGCCTACTGGGAGATTTCAAGAAGTATACAGATCTTTATTTCTATTAAATAATATGAGTAAGGTCATTTAAAAGTCGCATGGGCAGGAGAACATCATCCAACTGCATGCATTGTCACCTTGAGGACATGGTAGAGCATACCTTGTTTTGGTGCCCTGAATGGGACGAAATCCGCCTGCTGGTATGCGTGATCTGAGGTGTGATAATCTTGTGGACTATATGCGGATATGGACATCTGAGAATCATTGGCGGGCAATCAAAGATGGCCCACCAATGATGGCTAAGGACAAAGAGAAACGCAGGAGGGCTTCTGAGCCACCTAAACGTTGTCTCCAGATCACTACAGCGAATCCTGGCGTTCAGCAGGGGGATACCCCCAGTCGTGAGGGTCATCACGACTAGGTATGGTGATTCCATTGATTGGCTGGGGACTCCATAATAGACTTCATGGACTCACCGGAACAAATAAATAGCCCAAAAAAAATAAAAAATAAGGGAGTGAAGACTGTGACTTTGCTGCGATGGAGAACTCAGGAAATTCTTTTCTGGGCCTGGGGTTCTCTGACTGAAGTTTGAGGCTAAGGCAGAACAAAAAATGAAGATCTGAGACTGGAGACGGGCTGAGCTACCATCCCAGACACATACAGCTGGTAGGTGGGGAGGCTTGCCTTTCAGGCAAGGACACGCCCCTGGGCTGAGCTATACTTTATTGGAGGTCCGACCCAGGGGTGTAAGAGGGAAAAGTTATATGATCTTGAAATCCATGAAACTGTCTACATAATCATTAAATTCTGAACTGTATCAGTAAAAGTAGATTACTGATCCAAATTCTATTAAGCTGAAGTCATTTTTAATATTTTGCTTCCGTCATAAGAATCTGTTATAAGAATTTTGTAGTGATTAAGTGTCATTATCTGAAGATGCACTAATATTCTTGAAAATTGTTTAAAATATGTTGGCAGATAGACACTTTAATTTTGTATTTTGATCAATAATCAGGAATTTGGTTCTTTTATTTCCTAGGAATTACACTTGATTGATTATTGCTCTCCAAGTATCACATGAGTTTGTGGGCCTCTTTAAGTTAATTGCCTTATACATTTTTAATATTTGTTCTTTCATTAACTAATTTAACTAAGCATTAATTACCCTTAGCTAAACATTGTTGTTGAATGATGATTACTATAATTTTTCATTTCATTTATGTTTCTTGCTTCATGGCATCTGGATTAATCCATAAGAATGGGTTGGAAATTTTTATTTTCTTTAATTACAGAACTTATAACTGATGTTTATGTTTAATTACAGCACTTTTCTGTAATTACTTCTATTTTCCAATAAAGTATTCTTTA
>JAAAKQ030483736.1:27123-42855 GCA_010016005.3 Zanna intricata
GTTTTAATTACAAGGATTGTAAGATGGCATGCTTTTCATGCAATAATTTTTGTATATATATATATATATATATATATTTATATTGAAATCTATATGATCTATTGAAATAATATATATCTATTATAGATAATAATCTGTAATAGATATAATCTATTGAAATCTCTCAATTAACGCTGTTTCCTAATGCAATGGGTGTGCAAAGTAGTATATTTCTGTCAACATTGGCCAACTAAACTCAATAAAAAAATGTACGAAATACTTTGAGGTTTATTAAGAATTTGGGAATATGCATTGAAAACAGCACATAATCCTGATTTCCCGAAAAATGTTTTTTTTTTTTAAATTACTTGGCACCTGTATTTAATTAATTTTCAGAATACTTCATTTAAAAATTAATAAATTCATCAATATAACATCTGGTAAAACATCCAAGAGTTCAAAAAGAGGTGTGACTTTGAATATATTTATTTTTAAACTCAAAATGGCATGAATTCATACTTACTAGTCTGTTCACTAGCTGAGTGAAAGTTTTCAAAGAAAGAATTGTACTTAGTCATTATCATTAACTATATTCATTAAAAATTATCTGTCGAAAGCTTCCTGCTGATAGCTGGCCATTCTGCTGCTGTTAGAGTTATAAATAATCTTAGCTAATATTTTTATTCCTTTGTTGAAATAAAAATTTATCATTATCATGATATTTCAATATCTGCAGCTATATGTAGGTAATAATTTATTATTGAAAAAAAAAAAAAAGAAGAAATGAATGAGTGTTTTAAAATTGTAATGAAGTGCAGTTTAAACAAAAATTCAGAGTTTTTTATTTTATCCAAAAGTTCAGTTATTTTAGCTCATTCAGTTATTAAACTAAGGCTTAAAACAAAGGCTTTAAACCTATAACAACAACCTACCTTAAACAACCTTGGCAGTTATAAATGTGTCTGTTTTTATTTTTTGTCCATCGTATTGAATCAAACTTAATTATCTTAAACTGAAAGGTGGACATATAATATACGTTTTCAATTAAAAGTTTTATAAGAAAAACAGTGGTGAAACCCGTTTTTCTGTTATGCTTTCCTTATCGAGTTATAAGCACTCAGAGTTGCAATGATGAAACATGTAAACAATGAAATGAAATCCGCTGCATGAACAATTTTATTGCATTTTACATTCATAATGCTTACAATAATGATTTTTTAAAATTTGATTCTGTATGAACCTTATATTCTGCCAACAGTTGAAGTTTTATTTACATATTTTATTTTATTAAAGCATTTCATTGTTATATTTTTTAATGAAAAATAAATAGTACAATTTTTATTCCAATAAATAATTTTTTATTACTGTTGATCTATAATTCAAGTTGTGTATGTAATTGTACTGTTAACAATGCACTATGTAATTTACAGTACCTGAAGGAGATAAGACTGTTAAGAAGGATAATGGAATTAGAGTCTCTACTTTGGACCAACTAAGTAAATTAAAACCAGCATTCATTAAACCACATGGTACAATTACAGCAGCCAATGCTTCATTTCTTGTAAGTAAGAATAGTACAAATGTATAATCTAAATTAAGAAAGTATTTCTTAATATTTACAGGTTCATAATAATCAAAGTACTTGGAGCGTATTATTGTCATTTAGTTCATTAATGTGCTGTAGAAAAAGAGCCTTTTTCAGTTTTAATTTATGTTTAAAAATTGATTGTCACATCTATAAAATATAAAAACTTCTTGTCTGGAGCCATTTGCTGCCAGCTTCATAACATAGTCTCGGTGAAACAAGGGAGATCCCCTTGGGGAATCCTTTAGGCATTCAAGATACGGGTTGGTAGGCTTAATCTGCTGCCATGGAACTGCCCAGCGGCTGATGAAATACCTAAGGGTGGTTCCAGTTGCTGTGTGGGTGCTTAATGAGTTAAGGAAAAAAAGCTTCATAACATAAAGAGTTTCACTATTTCTTTTAAAATTCCTCTCCATTTAACCATCATCTTTGTTGATGTTTATTTTATTATATCTGCAAACAGTACGATTCTTGCTTCATTACTGAGCCATAGGTTTTGAGATTTTTTTTAATATATGTAATATATTATTATTTTTTTGGTCTGGCTATTTAGATGATGAATTTTATTTTTATGTTTTTAACTACTTTTGTAATAATTTATAATAAAGCCATAAATGTATAAGTAATCATTACATTAAAGGTGCCTTTTACTGACCATGCCATCAAAATTTCTCAACATTTTCTCATCAAACTATAATGATTTATTAATTCTCTCAATTTATAATTAAATACATACATTGGCAATAATTTAAATGTTAATAATAATTTATTAATTCAAGCAATTTTTAATTGAACAATTAATATATATATTGGCAATTAAAATAAAATCATAATTGAGGAATATGTCAAGATATTCCATTGATAATAGTAGTGGTAGTAGGTCTTCAAACTGCAGTTTACATTCTATGAAGTACACTGTCATCACTTCTCCAGATATCACCTCCTTGCTCATCACAAACTTATCCTTTCATTTTTCCAAACACCTCTACATCACCATACAATTTAAAAATGTTCTTGGAATTACAGACATGTCAGCAGATATTAATTGCTTACTTTTTGTAAAGGAAAATAAATATTTTTTTTAAGTTACAAATGTAGTTACCATAAATGGTATAATATTGTGATCATGTTTTTAGTTTACCTCATGTTAATTTCTTTAATTTTAGTATGTAAAAGTACTTTTTTATATAAAACAAAGTTTACTTTTTGGTTCATTTGTGAATTTTGCTTTTCTTTGCAGATTTATATATACAGATTTTAGATTTTTTTTTTATTACTTACTTATAATTAACCTACTTGTTTGAATGAAAGTTTCTGCGGAAGGTTAAAATAAAACAAAATCCTTAAATCTGTAGAAAATTATATACGTAATTAATAAATTATTTGCCATACAGAATAATTATGATATCAAAGCATGCGCCTGAGGTTACATACAGTGGCATAAATAACTTTGCCTTATCTCACTGATAAATTTGCTACTGACTTGTAATGTATTTGTACATGACTTTTTGCTACTAACTATTTCTGATTTTTTGTATCTTAAAGCATAAAATTAACATAATCCAAATAAAATATCTAAAACCTGAAAAGATTTGGTTAAAAATAATAAAATATCAGATTTTACATAATTTTTTCTTTTGGAGATTTTTTCCAGCGGATAGCTTTGTGAACCCATTATTGTAAAATGAAGGTGGGCATGACACTAACCAATTGTGTATGAATGCTTCAACAGCAGCATCATCTTCAAATTTATGTCCTCCAATTGCTTTTTTTAGTGGCTCAAACAAATGATAATCGCAGGATGATAATTCCAGACTATATGGAGGGTGCTTTGGTGTGGTCCAGAGTAAGGATGAAATTTTTTCTTGAGGTTGTGCCGTGGTACAGGGCTGAGCATTGTCAGGAAGCAGAATGAAGTCTCAGATTGTAAATTGACATCTTTTCTGATGATATGCAAGTTTTGCTTTATCTAAAAGTTGGCATAATATGCAGAATTCACTGTACATCATTCATGGAGAAAATCTACAAGCAAAACTCCTTTGAAATCAAAAAATACTGTGGCCAGAACCTTTCCAGCAGACGGTTGAGTTTTGGCTTTAATTTCCTTTTTTTCACCATTCCGTGCTTGCCTATTTTGATTCTGGGGTGTAGTGGTGCACCCCCAAGTTTCATCGCAGATCATGATTCGATGCAAGAAAAGTTCTCCTTCAGCTTGGTAACAACTATTGGCACACCTCTAGTCTACAGAGCTTTTGTTAGAAGATTAGGTACCCATTGTGCTGCCACTTTTTTAAATCCAAGATCGCCAGTAGTGATTGCCTGAGTGCTGCCATAGTTTATTCCAATCTTGGAAGCAATTTCTGCAAATATTAATGGATGGTCATCCTCGATAAGGCGATTAACCATGAAAACATTTTGAACAGTACCACTTAATCTGATCATGAGCGACATTGGTGACCTTCATTTTCAACTAGTTCCCATCTTTCTGAAAACCACTTACACCAATCATGCACTTGAGTCTTTTTGAGCGTGTTGTCCCTGAACTGTGCTTGAAGTCTTCTTAAAATTTTGGATGGTTTCACACTTTCTGCCATGAGAAATTTAATAATAATACGTTGTGCAATGTATGATAGTACCTCCTGCTTTGATATTGATACTGACTAGAAAAAAGTAGTTAGAGAAGTAGTAATAGTTGGAGCTTGCTTTCTAGGAGTGGGATCCCCTCCACGTATCCCTATGTACAATACTGAGGAGAAGCCATGCTCCTTTCTATTAGCCATGCGTCAATAACAAAAAAAATTCTGGTTTATGTTTGATATGCCCTCAAATATTCGTATTCCATACCAGTTATTATATAAATTTTCTTTAAAAAAAAAAATCATGTGCACAGTATCTGAACAATAAAGTCATATTTTATTATAATAGATCTCTATATCTTAAATTATTTCTCTGTTTTATTAAATTTTACAGCATTTATAAAAAGTAAAATCTTTATAGCCAGTTTTGTTTACGGTACTCAGGTAATGGATAAAATTCTATTTTATATTTTACTATTTATTTTTAGACAGATGGTGCATCTGCTTGTTTAATAACTACAGAAGCTAAAGCTAAGGAGCTTGGATTGAAACCTAAGGCTTATCTTAGAGACTTTGTTTATGTATCACAAGATCCAAAGGATCAGTTACTTCTGGGGTAAGTTACTTAAACTCTTGGATTTTGTTATCAGTAAATCATGTTTTTCTTGTTTACTGTTCTTTAAAGCTACTGAAAAAATTAAACAGCATCATGAAACAGAACAGTTTAAGATAATATAGATTTATAACAAAATAATTTAAATTTATAAACATTTGAAATTAACAGTATTTGTTTTCCCAGAAGCGATTTACAGCATCCTCTTTGTTAGGGAAGATGCTTGAACGGTAACTACATAATTTGAAAATATTAACTAATGAGTTTTTGTTTTTTTTACCAGAAATATTTTACATAAAATTATATTTTTTTTAAGCTGATTAACTTTTCTCTTATGTAATTAGTTATGAAAGGTCTTTAATAAAAGCACATTCCATTAGTTTAAAAGTGAGTTGTTAACTACTACTAATAATAAAAAAAAAGTAATATTAAGAAAGTTGTTTTCTACCATTTTCTAATTTTAAATATTTCAGCTAACTCTGCTAAAATATATATACATTTTAAGTATATCAATACAATTTTTTTAGGTAATCTATAATGTATTAAATTTTTAGGAAATCAGTTTTTTGTCACTTGGAATATTTAATTGATACAAAATGTATATTGGTTGATAATGTATGAATTTATCCTTCATATGGTAAACATATTAACCTAAAGAATAACATTTGAAACATAGCTGTTCAAAATTGCTTTCTGAAATATTACAAGAATTGAATTGTTAAACTTAATATTCAGAAATAATGTTAGTTTTTAGAAAGGTTTCAACATTTTTGTAACAACTTTATCTTTATTTATTTTTTTTGTAATGTGGTTTCTCTTTTAGTTATTTTTAGTCTTTTCAAGTACACTCATATTAAGTGCAGATTGCTTTCATCGCTGTTATGATTCTTTACAACATTCCCTTATGTTTTTTGAAGAGTGAATATGGTTATTAGCTAACTATTTTGCTAAATAATAATGAACAAAATAAAACAATTTCCTGCATGCAATTTATGATTGCTGACTTTTGGTTCGAGATAACATTGACAATTTTTTACATTATAACTGGAAGATTAGCCTTTATTCATATTAACAAAACAAAATTACGTGCTGACAATTACATTCATCTTTGAGATATGTGCTTCAAGCACTATTGTAAACACTAACAACATGGGTCAAAGTGTCATACTTCCCTCATCTTTCAATGGTTTTCCGCAGTATATTAGAAATCTCAGTATGCTATGACATGTATGTGTAAACATGGGCATCCAGATTTATTTATAACCGTTATGTACAATCTTGAATGGCCAAGAAATAAAAAATGAACTATTCACTGGTCAAAAAACTACTGATAGACATGATATTATATCCAGAGTTTTCTATTTGAAAATGAAAAATCTCCTAAACTGTATTAACAAAGAAGAAATATTTAGTTTGATCAACTGCTATGCACTAAATGTCAAGTGGCAAAAACGAAGCTTATCTCATTGTCACATATTGGTATGGTTAGTAACTAAAATATGATCCAATGAAATTTATGTTATCATATCTGCTGAACTACCTGATAAAAATGTTGACCCATTATTACATGATATGATTTATGAACATATTTGGTGATATAAATAGGTCATCACCATGCATAAATGAAAAATATTAAAAAAAAGTATCCTCGAATGTACATTTGCATCACTCAAACCACAGATGATGGTTACCTGACATATCAATCATAGGAGAAGTCCAGAGGACAGAGGTCATACTACAACTTTTAACATGCAAGGTAACATAATTGGTATTGATAATAAATGGATCATTCCATATTGTCCACTATTGTCACATTGCTTTAATGCTCACATAAATGTTGACTTTTGAACTTTGTTCAAGCGATTTGGTATATCTGCAAACATATTACTAAAGATTCAGATCAAGCAACTTTTTCGGTTGAAAACCAGAGATAAATTGAATCAGTATATTAATGGTAGATATATATGTACCTCTGAGGCTGATAGGTGATTTTTTGACTTCTAATACATCTACGTTATCCCAATATTGTTTATTTAACGGTTCACTTCAAAAACTATCAACATATCTATTTCACTGAATAAAATCTCCAACAACTATTTGAAAGTCTACAGAAGACCACTATTATTGCTTTTTATGAGTTTGGCAAATTTTGCTAAACTTAGTGTAGGATTAATGTACAATGGGTCATCAAGCTCATATTAGATCGAACCTTTCAAGGTATTAGATCATGTTATAAATTAAAGGGTGGTGTAACTTTCATCTTTGCTGGAGACTCAGCAAACATTGCCTGTCATTGCAAGAGGAACTAAGGCTTTTATTGTTCAGGTATGCCTTTAATAATCACCTTTATGGAAGTGTCCTTACTATTAGCTTAAGAACTAATATGAAAGTTCATTTTTGGTGCTAACTTTCTCTTACAACTTTTAAACATTGGAAATGGTGCTCTCCTCACTATGATGTTTATATTTTTGTTGATGAAAACATTGGTATTATTGTGCATACAATGGATGATCTCATTTCTAATATTTATTCAGCAGCTTTTATAAAAACTGTACAATTGGCTTTGCAGAAGATCTATTGTAACTCCATGAAAGATTTCTGCATTTGGAATTAATAATATTATTTTTGAAAAAGTTGAAGGGCAAAACAAGAAATATCGGTTGTAGATTCTATTATCAATACTATAAATGCAATCCACTATCCTCCAGAATTTTTGAATTCTCTTAATCCTCAGGTTTTCCAGCTCATAGTCTCAATCTTAAAATGGAAGTTCCGATTATTTTATGCAACTTAATCCTCTAACGTTATGTTGTCACATGAGGTTGCAAATCAAGACCATGCCAAATCACATCTTTTTTTCCTCTCCCCTGGGTCATTGATTCTGAGTCATGATTCATGAGTTGACTCATTGATTCAGGGTCATTGACTCCGCTCTTGAAGAGGAACACAACATGCGAGTCCTTCCAACATTTTGAGTATTCAGGGTTGGCTACATTATAATCTCGGGCAAAGTCAAGATGGGAAATGCTATTTATATAAAACTACTTTAAAATTCCAAGTTTAATGGGTTAAAATGAAGTAACCATGAAATTTTTATTTTATTTATCATTTTTTTTATTATTAACAGACATAGATATTAACTTAATTTTTGATCTGTGTAATCTTAATATGAATATTTAAAAATTGATTTCCACATTTTTTGAAATTCAGAGATTAAAAGGGTTAAAATTTTTTTTTAAATTTTTTTTAACCCTGTTATTTTTTTAATTTCTCGCTGACATATCAACCGGATTTCTGGTGAGTATAATCTTGTCAATAAACCAATTTCTAGATTTTTGAAATTCAATCTAACAAGAGGATGAAGAAAGGTAAAAAAAAAAAGATTTGAATAATTACTGTAAATTTTCCAAATCTCGACCATAGTAAACTAGATATTCAATAGATCTGGACTTGCAAATACTCTTCAGATAAATGTTTAAAAACCATTTTAGGGATTTCTTTAATTTAGATTTTTTTAAGGGGTGTGAAGGTATACAGCACTGAAGCTTGACCAACACAGCCATTGGCACTGTAACTGTATGTGTGACTGGCTGCATTTATCTCTAGTTAATTGACAAAAGAACATAAAATAAAAGAATTGACCACTGTAGGAAACACAGGTAACCATATAATGCAGCAAAGCTGCAATGCAGAGCTTGTGTATGTGTTTGTGCGCGCGTATGTGTGTTTGATATGTATACATTTGATTCTGTATTATTTTTACTTTTATATATCATAGATTTTTTATTGTGTGTCTTTTTTAGTCATTCTGCATTGTATAATTGGTGTGTTTGTATATTATTTTCTGAGTGAAATAAATATAGTACGCCAAGACTGATTTCACCACACTTGTTTTTAATGCATTTACTTGGAAGAGAATATTAATGGAGTTATTACTTGTTCCATCTATAAATCTAGATTTGACCGATTGTCCTGTGAACAATAGTTTGGCTTTTGTTCTTTACAATTAAATTCTATTATAAAGTTAGATAATGTAGACTCAGACATGAAACCATCTATCCTAGGATTAACCTTTACTCAAATGTTATTGTTATCAACACTAAGATTGTTATTTATGTACGTAGAACGATTATTTATTAATATCTATTATCCTTTATTGGAATAACTAGGATAATCTTAAAATTCTTAATTTTTTTTTTTTTTTATTAAGTTCTTCACTAATTAATTTTTTTTTTCTTAATGGCAAGACCTACGTATGCTACACCAAAAGTACTAGAGAAAGCTGGACTGTCACTTAAAGATATTGATGTGTGGGAGTTTCATGAAGCTTTTGCTGTAAGTATGTTTTGAAATATGTACATCAGCTTTCTTTCTTAATATGTTTTTTGCTGATGTAGTGAAATTAAAAGTGTAAAAATGTACGAATATTAGACAGTCTCAGTTTATTAACAAAAAAATGGCAAGGATTTTAAGTCCCATCAGTTAATTTATTGCATAAACCCCTTTAGGAAATAATGATAATGTAAAAAATTTCATTACAATGGGGGGGCAGGTTTTGTCAAAATTGTTCGACTGTCTTGAAAATTTTTGTTGTATAATATGTACAAATGTTGAACTAATTTCAACAAAAATGTTTTTAAAACTACATAAAATTTATAAATATATCAGTCAGTCATGTAATTGCCAGCACAAGCTACCTCTCCTACCAACTGAAAATTAATTTTAAATCACTTTCTTCAGTTACATATTTTCTTATATAAATGTATAGATTGAGAGGTGGGCAAGGTGACACATACTGACTAACTGTTTTAATTTATGTTGTGACAGTGAAATAATAATTCTAATCACTGTTTTCAATAAAATTATACGTACTATAGTAGAATTTCTCAATGAAGTTATGTAGTATTTTATCATAGCTATGTAGTATCCTTTACTCTGAGTAAACTAATCAGTTTAAAATTAATAAAAAAAAACCTTTTTAAATTAATAAATTTAAAACATTTAATCATTTTAAATTAATAAATTTTAAAAATGTAGGTGAAAAAATAAAACAGAAAGCAAAATGAATATTAAGAAAATAATTTCCATCTGGCAGTCGCACAGTTGAACTTAATAAGATTGATAATGTAAACAATTAACTGAGAGCATGCTACATTGATACAAAGTGTCATTTATTAAAAAAATTTGTTTTATTTAATATTACTTAATTCATTTTACTTAATATAGAATCAATTTTTTCTGAATTAAAGCCATTTTGAACTATTGAAAAAGAAATTTGGTTTGGGATCATAATTTTATTGTTTCTTTGGTTGTGGTACATGTCTGTCATTGTTACAATGTTATAGTTTAAAATATTTCTGTTCTTTTATATTTGTTTATACTATTGCTAAAAAAGTTTCACATTTCTCAGTTTCATTTATTGCCCACCAGGCTGGTCTAGTGGATAATGCGACATCGCAAATCAGCTGATTTTGAAGTCGAGAGTTTCAAATCCTTGTAAAGGTAGATACTTTTATATGGATTTGAATACTAGATCATGGATACCAGTGTTCTTTGGTGGTTGGGTTTTTGAGTTAACCACACTTCTCAGGAGTGGTTGACCTGAGATTGTACAAGACTACACTTCATTCACATTCATACATATCATCCTCTGAAAGATGAACATTAATAAAAAAAAAACCTCCGGAACTATCTTTATGGTAGTTCCGAAGGGTAAACAGAAAAAGAGAAAAGTCTCATTTATTATTACTAAAATTACTGATTTGT
This sequence comes from Zanna intricata, assembly GCA_010016005.3. Taxonomy (NCBI): domain Eukaryota; kingdom Metazoa; phylum Arthropoda; class Insecta; order Hemiptera; family Fulgoridae; genus Zanna; species Zanna intricata. The sequence goes on from JAAAKQ030483736.1 coordinate 37,643, forward strand.
TGAAGAACTTATTTTTTAGTAATTTTAATTTTGTTTAAATTAAATGACTACTAATTTTAATGAAATTGAGCCAAATTAACTTGTAAACAGTAAGATCATAGTTTTGTGATTATTCACTGTGATTACATATTGTATTGTAATGTTTTTTCCATCATGTTTTTAAACTAGGCCAATGCTATTCATCCAGTTTTAAGCTAATGTAGGTGACTTTTCTAATAACAAAATCACTTGTTCTTATTGTAGAAGATATATCCCTGATATATTATTTTTACTGGAGGTAAAACAATATGTATATACATATGTGAAAATTAAAAAATGATTAGCTGTAGAATATTGAAATTTTGGATTTAGGACTGTAGTAACATCTAGTTGTGCACCTCCCCTTTTGATTGCAATCAATTGGACCAAAAGTATCCAAACAATTGGACTAAATTTTAATTAATGAAATATTTGGATCTTAACAAGGGTACACATCAGTTCGAATCAGACTTCATCACCTTTAGCCCACCGGACTGGTCTAGTGGTTAACAAGACATCACAAATCAGCTGATTTCAAAGTCGTGAGTTTTAATGTTCAAATCCTAGTAAAGGTAGTTACTTTTATTTGGATTTGAATACTAGATTGTGGATTCTGGTGTTTTTTGGTGGTTGGATTTCAATTAACCATATTTCTCAGGAGTGGTAGACTTGAAACTGTACAAGACTGCACTTCATTCACATTGATACATATCATCCTCATTCATCCTCTAAAATAATACCTTACGCTGTTTCCAGAGACTAAACAGAAAAAGAGAAAGAATATCAATAGGAAAGATAGTGCAATTAATTATGATAGGTTGTAAGACAATTGGAATCTTTTTCAAGCAACAAAAAAATATCCAAATAATATTTTTTAAAATCTATTATCAGTGTTTTTCTGTAGTTCTGGAGGCCAAACAGAAAAAGAGAGAGAGACTTCATCTTCTTTTATTTTTTTTTTTTTAATTTAAATATATTGATTTATTAATAATTATTAACCTCTGATTTTAAAAAAAAAATTTACAGTAAATAATTCAATAATAAAATATGAAAAAAAAAATCAGAAGTTATTAATGAAATAAAATTGTGAAAACCCTTTCTTAATAAACGCCTTATTTTCAAATTATAAGCTAACTAGTAAAACTTGAAAAATTGTGATAATAAAACAAGATAAAATGTTCTGAGAAACTTTTTTATTTCTTATTACCTTCTTAATTAAAGCCAGTAAGTCTTCGTACAATACACTAATAATAATACTAATATTTAATCATTTTCAAAACTAATACAAATTAAATCGCAGATCAGCTGATATTAAATTTAATTACAACATTTAATTTTAAGATTTAGTTCAATGTTTTTATTCCTAAATTTCTTAATATAATATATTTTGAAAAAAGTTGAACAATTTAAAATATATATATATATTTAAAATTTAGAGTACAAATTGGCTGTTACTTTACAGCAGTGCAATTTTTATTTCGTTACAATAATGCAAGTTATAAGAATTGACTTTTCATTTTGCCCTCTTACTTCAACATAAAAGTGTAAGATTTGATTGACCTTAAATTAATTACTTATTGGAGAATTAAGTTGTAGCGGTTTAAATCTTTGTTCTAGCAGATTTATTTATTACTATTATCTTCATTTATTAAATTATATGAAATAATAATATTAATACATCCTTTAACAGGTTGATGCCCGAGTGTTTTGTTGAAATTTTATTCACTCTGTTTAAAAGAGCATAGGTTAGGTAGTTGAATAATTTTAAATTTTCTTTGACCTAGACTAATTACTGTAGCACATTTACTTATGAAAACCCTTGTTTGAACTATTTTAAGTTGTGGGACTGATTAGTTTGATGCTTTCTTGGAAAATAATAGAATATAAAAATCCATATATTATATATAGATTAACAATTGTAGTAATACCTGTAGTATTAGGGCATTTAGCTACTGTTGCTTTACAGCCAATTTCAACTTCTAATTTTCAGTAGTGTGTAAGATAATCTACTCCTTTTTACTTGAATAAGATCATAATTGTTCTCAGCCACAACCGGAACAATATCTGGCTTGTACATCAAAAACTTAATTACCACTTGATGGAGATTTTATTGCCAGTAACCGTTTGAAATATTGAAAAAGCATTTGTAACATTAACTGATAAAATATAATCAATGGCAATCTTGTGATATCACTTTCACCTAACGGGAGATGAATAGAAAGACACTTCATTGAATTCAGTAAATAAAAGACTTGCCATTGTTGTAAGCAATGGTCATGTTTAGTTTGATAACTGTACCTCTGCACTGTTCAACAATTGTACTAGCGTCATATTTTATGGTGATCATGATAAGATCATGGTCATTTTTCCATTTGAGGATGACTTGATTGTTTTGTATAGGAAAAATTTCCCCTTTTTTATTCATTTATTTCTTTTTTATAGACCTCTTTTGGGTTCCCTTTCTGTGTTAATTCTACACTAGAATACCGATTATTTATATATAGACTATGACAAAAATTTAAATATGGTACTATCAGTTGTAAAACTACCTTTGTTGATCAATATTTTCTTGTGTTTTCTTGCATATATTTTATACTGAACAGTATAAAAATCCTTTTCACACAACTTGAATATATTTACATTATCATTGTCTTATTTTTTCTTAAATTGTTAAGGCAACCAAAAAATGGTACCATATATTTATTAATACACACATCTTTCTCAGGAATGTTCAATTTCTGGAAGTTTTCAACAAGTCTACAAAACATTGTATTTTGTCTGTCTAATCTGCCTCCTTCCTGAATATTTTCATTATAACAACAATAAAACGTGGACAATATTTTTTCAAATTTACTTTGAGTCATTGTTGATGCAATTTTAGTTCTAAAATATTTTTCCTCATGCCAAAAATTTCTTATTGAGGCAACTAGACAGTTCCCATGTATAATAAAATACCAACCCAGTTATGATCAGTATCAACCCAATTTTTTAATAGAAATTTAGGCAACTCTTTTGAATGCTGTTGAGCTGGCTAATAAATTGGTTTGTTCTACTAAAATTTAAAATTTCGCTATTAACCATCAAATTATAAAAATCATATGATTCACCATTGGCTAAAGAATCAAATAAATTTAGATCTTTGTCGGAATTCCAGATTCCTACAATCTGGTGGGTTTGTAAGTTACCAGGATTATACTGAATAGATAAAATGCAGTATCATTTCCTTCACCCCATATACTGTATATCCACAACCATAGTGTCGTTATCTGTAGATTGATTATCTTGAACTATACAGTGATGGCCTTTAAGGACATTCATCTTGCACACTACCTAGATCAACAAATGGATTACCTTCAATGAGGTCATCTGGTAGATGATTATGAGTAGACATATCACTCAGTAATCATCCCCTTGAGAAAAAGAGACAGTATCTGTACACTGAGAACACACATCTGGGTCAAATAGTATTCCTGTTCTGAATCATCAATACTTTCTGAATTCAGTGGACAAACTGGAAGCATTTTCACCATTGTTGTTATTATTATTTAACACTTAATTGTTGTTACTAATTATCTAACTTCATTAGAGATGCTTGATATACCCTTCTACTACCATTAGAATTGTTGAGCTTCATTTCATCTTACCTATTTTATTGTTCTTCAGTCACGTTAGATTGAATCTCTTTGCTAAAAATCCCATCTTCACTGTCACAACTGTCATTTAGCCAATGAGGATTTGTTCCTCACCCATTTTAAAAAACAACTATTACAGTATATTACTTTTTGCATCGAAAAAATCTAAAGCAATAAACACCATCAGACTAACTATAATGTTAGTAGAACTAGCTTCAAGTATGTTATGATATCCAACTTGTTGGTGAATCTGTACTAAATGATCTGACAAAGTATTTTAAGACTCATGCATGCAGAAATGTTGTACAGATTCTTCTCTATCTACTTGTTATATGTTTAATGTAGAAACAGAGTACGAATGAGTGTCACAGTAGTTTTTAAGTCAAATTTGAATGTGATACTAATCAGTTCCACATTGTCCACCTGACTCAATCACATACGATACTTGTAAGTCCCTCATAGTCTTCAGCCTGTTAAGTGAAACTGAAAGAATACCTCTTGTTGATTATGTATGATTACAGTGATAGATTTCAGCCTTTATAAGAGGTATATAATTTATTTGATAGATTTTAAACTGAGAACAATCAGTAAATCATCTCTGATCAAGACAGTACAATTTGAAGAAACTGTTATTGTAAGAAATCCTCCTTGCACCAAGAGATCATAACTTGCCACTAATGAAGCAAAATCATTAATGATTTGCAGACATCTATTGAGGACCCTCATTCAATGATCCGGAAAACTGTTGTCCAACATGACATAAGGTTATTTATCAGTTAACAAAATTCATAAAAACAATCATTTTCACCCTCATTAGTTACAGCTTATCCAAGAACTTTTTGGAAAAAAAAATTGGATTTTGTATTGAGTTCTGTGATATTATAATTCACTAAATAAACTTTGATGCAATAATATTTCCAGATGAAACTACATTCATGTCAACTGAATACCACGTGACTAGATTTAGAACCAACTTTAAGTTAAATGGTTTTATTTGGTGAATTATAATTACATTGTTTTTTTTATTTTGAAAATTCAAATTTAATCATCATTATTCAAATTATTATTATTATTATTACTATTAACATTTTATCAAAGTTGTTTCTCAAAACTGCTATGAATATAAACATATGTCTTATTCTGTTTTATTTAAAACAAGGAAAAAGTAATGCTTTCTCCTTGTTTCTCTAAACAAGAAATTAATCATGCTGTAGAAAAAATGAAGCAGATAGACTTTATTCACAGAGAATTCAACTATCACTCACTTTATATTTAAAATTGTAATTTTAATTGCAGATTGTTATTTAATCTTTTAATTTTAAAAATTCAAACAGAACTTTATTTTTTATTTTTCAGGGTCAGATTTTAGCTAATTTCCGGGCAATGGATTCAGAGTGGTTTGCACAGAACTACATGAACAGACAGACAAAAGTTGGTGTACCAGATATTAATAAATTTAATAACTGGGGAGGTTCTCTCAGTATTGGTCATCCATTTGCTGCTACTGGTTAGTGTAAAATCACATTTTAGTCATAATTTATGAGAAATTATTTTTTATTTTAT
>JAAAKQ030483737.1:0-22110 GCA_010016005.3 Zanna intricata
GTGTGTGTGTGTGTGTGTGTGTGGTTTCTAAGCAAGAGGTTAAGCGTTCATTATTTAACAAATAATTATTGTACATGTCGATTATGAAACTGATTTTGAACTATGGGATCCAGCTTTCGGTACAGCAAGCAGCATAAACATTGAGGTTATACCACGACTCCAAAACAATTTACTGAGAAGCATTACAGAGGTTCGTAAGAAACAGTGAAATCCAGGAATATCTGTGATTACCATATGTTTGAGAAGAAATATAGCGATTCCGATTAAAGCGATACAGCGATTATAAAATATAAATTGCATAGCTATTAACGTTCTAGACTAAAGAATAATGATAACATTAGAAGGCCTAAAAGGACTTCACGTGTTCGACCTTGTGATAAATAATAAATTAAAAAAAACAAAAAGGTAAAAAGAACAAAAGGAGATTGGAACCGATATGCCTTCCCCTTATAAGATCCAAAAATTTATGAATTAAAATTTAATTTGATTGTCACTATAGAACTAATGAAAGTAAGTACCACTTATGACACATCATTGAAAAGCTCTCAATGAGGGCGTATTACTGTAGTTATGAAAAAGTCCAAAACCCAGATTTTTTTTTGATTTTGGGCTTCTTTGGAAACTTTTTGTTCAGTCGATTGTAATCTAAAGGGGATGTGCACAAATGGATGTTACAACAATCCTAAATCCAAAATGTCAAATGGATTTTGGCTAATCGTTTTTGAGTTTTGTGAAATACTTTCGTACAGACGTCACGCTGAAACTAACCAAAATAGATTCAGGGATGGTCAAAATGGATATTTACATAATTTTTATATGTATGTACGTGTATGTATCTCGCACAATTCAAAATAGATTAGCCAAGGATGTTGAAATATTGAATTTATAACTGTTGTAACACCTAGTTCCGCGCCTCCCCCTCTGATTGCAATCAACTGAATCAAAAGTGTCCAAAAAAGTCCAAAATAAAAAAAAAAATAGACTTTGGACTTTTTATTAACTGATCATTGAGAGCTTTTCAACGATATATCATAATTATTTTGTCTTTCTTTACTACCTAAAGATCTATTAAAATCAAAGTAATTTTGACATGTATATTTTATTCCGGATCCAAAATGAGATGCAATTTTTTCATTAATTTCATAAAAAATCATATTAAGATTATAAGTACTTTCATAAAAAAAAATTAAGTTCTGCTTTATTCTTTCTATATTCTAAAGCAATTCTCTATTAAATTGTTATTTTTTGTTAGAGATCACTACTTTATAAATTCATTTTATTATTATAAATAAATATCAATAAATTAAGTGAATCAAATTAAAATTTGGTAACAGCAGTTACTAAAAACAGTAATTGCACTGTGAAAAATATTATCTATAATGAATGTTTGTAACAAAAGGCGGGATTAACGGAGAGACAGTAGTTAACAGAGCCTTTAAAACGCGGTTCATGTTTTAATCATTACCAAACTAATACAATAATTTAAATTAAACTACGTCCGATCTATTATTAATCATAAAATTCACCATAAATTAAGTTTAACTTTTAAGCCGATATGAATTATGCAGGCAAATTAAATATAATTTCTTTTTTTAGTCAGTTACGTGGAAAAAAATCATTTATAACCTCAGTTTGGTTAATCGGTATTGTAATTTAATTCTCAGTAAATCCAGCTTCTATCATATTATATTTTATATGTAATTTTACATTAATGGAAAAAGAAAACATTTAATACAAAAATTAATTAAAATGTTTGCATGATAGATTGTAAACAGGTAGTTTATCGTTGCCTTAATACCATTAACAGAATATTATAATAGTCAACTATCATGCTATATTTAATGAACATGTGTTAAAAATTATTTTAAGTTGAACCATTTTAAAAAAACACTTTTTCTCAGTTATTATCAGTCCATTATTTATTATTATTTCAACTAAAATAACATGTATAATCATTTACTTGTAATGTATTTCGTAATTAATATACTTTTAAATATGTAGTTAAAATTTATTTTTATTTAATGTTTAATGATACAAACTCAGAGATATATTTATTCAAAATAGATAACAGGGTATAAAATTTCAATTAAAAGTATTTTCAATTAAAATTTCAACACAACTTATTTTATTTAATAATAATTTTTAGAACTAACTAAATCATTTAAAATTATATTCGGCTATCTTAAAAAAAGAGTAAGTTTGATGTTCTTGTCGCCTTAATTATTAAATGTTAGTTTATTTTATATTTTCCTTCATTTTGAAAGTTGGAAAGTAATTTTTTTAAGTATAAATTTATCTTATTGATAGTAATATCTTCATCTGATGATAGACAAGATAATGGTCAGTACTCCCGGATGTCAGATGAATAGAATACTGATCTGTCAAGCTAATTTGCATTCATTGACAAAAAAAAAAAAAAAAAAAAAAAAACAGTAAAAGAGTTAATCATAGACAAGATTTTTATCTAGTAAATAATACATATTATTTTACAGTATTTATGTATTACTCTGTACATAAGAAAAACAATATAAATTAAAAAGAAAACAATAAAAAAAATCTGTTTATCAATAAAATTCCTAATTTAATTCTAAGTAATATGAAATCTGATATAATAAAATTAACATTATGTATGTTGTGGTTATGAAATAGTGGAGTTTTATATATCTTCATTTCTCCTAACAACTGCGCTATAAATATTGAAAAAAAAAAAAACGATCAGAGTTAATTCTGTGCATTTTGATGTTTTTGTGAAATATTTAAAAATATTAATAAAAACCGTTTATTTTCAATAAGTACACATTTGAAATGTTATATAATTAAATAACGATTCGTATACTGATTTAAACAATTATACTGATTAAACTTTCAAAACCTTTTAAAAGTCTTCAAGATATCTGTTGTAACTATTAAATTACGGAACTCTAAGGTACAAAAAAACATTTTGTTCCCACAAAAGCCGAGAGTACTTTTTTACACGACTGCCAAAAAAGGAGTATAATATATTAGTATTTAGATGTATATGGTTGATCTACCGTAGCAGCTCAATGACTGAACCGATTTACATTATGACCCCGTGTTGGAATTTTTATGTTACCGGGAATTCCATAGGTTATATATATATATATATATATATATATGCAGGTGATTCAAAAGGAAAGGAAAATAATCTTAAACTGATTCTACAGCTTGAAGTAAAGAAAAATGTTCATACAAACAAACATCCGAAGACGCTTTGTTATCGCGTTACTACTAGCGCAAAATTTCAGTATATTAGGGATAAACTTGATGGTGTTCATGATATCCAACGATAAAAAGAAATATTCAATGACAAAAAAACCTTTTTAGGCTTGAGGTACACTAACTTTGTTAACTTTTTTTTTTCTTTTTTTTTGTTTAATCTCCGGAACCACCGTTAAGGTATATCTTCAGAGGATGAGATTAATGAATTGTAGCGTGTGGGAAAAATGCCATGCCTGACCGGGATTCGAACCCGGGACCTCCGGATGAAACTAACTTTGTTAAATGACTAATAAATGCGTAATTCTATTACAAGTGCTAGTAGAAAATGTTATTCTGAGAAAAAATGATGTAATAAACTTTATGAAAAGAAAAAACAAATCAATTTTATTAGTAAAAAACTTAACCAAAAAAATCTGACGTATTTGTAAAAATTAAAAACAGCTGTATTTTTTACAATAAGTATAGACCTTTGAAAATATGAAATGTTTTAAACTTATTTTTTTTAAATATTTACTGTGGTTTATACTCTAATAGTTTATTAACGACTGCTCAAAAGAAGTGTAATATATTTAGGCGTATGTCTGCATATGTTTTTTCAATCTTAGCAGCTCAACGGTTAAACCGATTTATATGTATGATTCCGCACTGGAATCGTTACGTTCTTACGTTACCATGAGTTCAAAAGCTACATTATTTTATATATATATATATGATTTAAAAGTTCTGAAAATAAAATTACACTATATTCAAATACTCTATTGAAAACTGTCACCTGCATGCTCTTTAATTATCCTACATTAAGAGCAGTGTTTTTTTTTTTTGGCAGCCATGGTTTTTAATTTTTAATACTTATCTCTTGGTTTCAAAATGATTGTGTGAAGTTACTCTTTACTTAGTTTAATTCACATGGAATGCGGTAGATGGTGTTAGTATACTACTACATTTCATAATATTAACACAAGTTTTATGTGACAGTAGCTAACAACAAATATATTATATTACGTTAAAATATTAGACTTTTATGTTTTCGCATTACAATATTTTGTAAATTCGAATAACATGAATAACGAGGAACAAAATTATTAGACGGAGAAGTCGTTATGTAATATGATCTTTTACAAAGTTTTTCTGCAAACCACATATGCATAGTCCGTATTTGCCATCCACACTAACTAAATAAGAACTAACCCGAGCTGGAAAGTTGACAAGGATAAAGAATGTAGCTAGTTCCCGGTTAAATTACTTTACAGTAAACATTGTATTATATTCAAATGGAAAAAAAACCGCCTTTAACCTTTACTCCACCCCATCGCTGTTACTTATTATAATTTAAGAAAAAATAATAAAAAGAATTTAAAAAATATAATATATATATATACATATTTCAACCCATTCTGTTTACACGGTATATTTAAAATTTATATTAAACCACTACATAATACCTTTACTGAATGTTATATTTTTAAATATCTAAGTCAAGTTCAAAGATGAATCAATTTTTATCCCTGAGTTTAATGAATTTCAGAAAGCTGTACACTTATATTCATCAGAGTTTTAAGTAAGCATATATATATTTGGATCTAAATTAATAAGTTTTAGGTAAAAATATAAGGTTTTGTTCACGCATTCTATATATTTAGTTGTAAAATACGTAACGAAATCTTTTTTTGTTTTTTAATTAATTAATAATTTCTTTCCCTTTTTTACTAGTTTGATGTTATTCTTCTTTGTTTATGTTGTATACTAATCTTACAATCCTCGGATTAACTAAACCTTGATATCTTAATACATTGTCTTATAAATATTTTTCATCTTTTCAAAATGAACCCACCTAAATTCAAACAGAAATACGTAAATTTTCTTCATTTCAAACCACCTAAATTTCAACATCCTTCAGTAACATACACATCATTTTTTTTCTTTTGACTATTGTCATAAACTGCTAGTTCACAAAATTGTTTTAGGAAGATATTCATTTTAAAAATAATTGTTAAATTATTTGATAGTAACAAAGTTTTGTTTTTATTTCAAAGCTTCCTTATGCTAACTTATATTTGATATCTAATTATTACTTCATCTATCTTATGCAATTTGGCTACCTAAACAAAAATAAAATTCTCTATGTGTGGCATATTGTATTCCCTTGTATTAATTTATTCAAACTCCTCGCATATATTATACATTAACGCTTATAAATATATGAATAATGTAAACACATACGTTAGCGTGTATTTGTGTTTTACATATAGGTGTCTGACGAAGAAACACAGTACTTCAACAGATGTACTAATGAACGATATATTTTCTAAAAAATGTAACTATTTTAATCAACATAAATTCCCTTCTTTTACAATTTTTATTTGTTTCTTATTCTAGAAATATAAATATACCGTTAAACAATTGAGCATTTAAATTATATTTTGATTACCATTACGTTTTTATATTAATATTATTTAAACTTTTTTACTTCCTTGTACGAAGAAAAGGAAGTATTTGAGTTCAGGGAAAAATTTCGGTTTTCCGATTTCAACGGAAATATCTATTTTTACCATCCTTGAATCCATTTTGATTAGTTTCGGCGTGACGTCTGTGTACGTATGTATCTGGCATAATTAAAAAACGATTAGCTGTAAGATGTTGAAATTTTGGATTTGAGACTGTTGTAACATCTAGTTTTGCACCCCCTCCCCTTTTGATTCCAATCGACTGAACCAAAAGTGTCCAAAAGAGGCCAAAATCCAAAAAAAAAAACAATAATATGATTTTAGACTTTTTCTTAACTGCACTAATAAGCACTTCTAAATTTTTTTAAATTTAAATACGTTAATTTATTAATAATTATTAACCTCTGATTGTAAAATAAATTACAATAAATAATAATTCAATAATAAAAATAAAAATGATAATAATAATACGAAAAAATATCAGAAGTTATTAATGAAATAAAATTTTATGTATTTTCCATTTTAAAACATTGTGTATATGTAATAGGTGTACAACAATTAATGTGGTGTCCACATCATTTTTTTTTTATATATATATCTGTTTCTTGTTAAGGCGAAGGTCTATTGTATGTCAACACGTAGGTCTATTTTTATGTGTTTATTATATATAAACTTATTATATAAGTTTATTTTTATGAAACCCAATGACATTATTATAATGAGATTTACAATTTTTCTTTAATTATTTTTCCGGTTGATTTTACATCTGGAAAAACCCATCTATGAGTAAATAAATGAATGGTATTTATTAATGTAAAACGACAGTTTAATGTATTTATATAGCCCACTCATTATAACGATAAAAGTAATACATAATTTTTTCTTTCTAAATTGTTAATTCCTTTATATCTTTTATGGTAAATTATATAAATTGTTGGTTAGAATTAACGTTTAAGACGTAAAGCAACAGCAAGTGGTCAGCTTTAAGTATTTTATTTAATTGTGGCGTTTGTTGCTCTACTTTACCGTAAGAGTTCTCTTTGTTGATAGCCTTGAGCGATTGGCCTTGGGTGTCCTTGGATAGAAGTTTTAAAGTATCTAATTCTAATACTAGTACCAGATAAAATAGAAGAGAATGCTTTATGTCGGTCGGAGGTTGAAGCTTTGATCACGAACAATTGTTACATTCCTATTACACAACGGTTCAAAAAATAGGATAAATAATGCGCTTTGCTCTGATAAATCTGGAATCTTTGTTTTTATCTACAACTTGTTATTTTTTTATTTCTGTATATAGCTGCTCTTTCTCTTCTTCTTACAAAAACACAAACGAAAGCGCGCGTGCGTACGTATATATAAGTTGTCATGAATATACATACTGTACAATCACATTACCTCAACTGGCTTTTAAAATAACTACTGTATCATGGTCATTTGAAGAAACTGTTTGTTATTTCAACTTATCAAACGGTATATATCATTCACCTCGTTTTAAAAGACCATAAACTTGTGAAGAAACATTTTATTACTCTTCGCATAGATTATGTATATTAAATAATATTACTTTTTATTATGCAACAATGAAACTAAATCAAGTTATGATAATGAAGGTATACTGATTGATGTACAGTATTCGATGTTCTGAATTCGATTCCTGCAGTTTAAAAAGAAAAGAAAATGAAAGAAAAAACCTGCGAACAAGCAGTGGCTTTCAAACCACGAAAAATAATTCCAATAGTTCAGAAAAACTATAAACGATTTAATCTGATCCAAGATCGTGACCGTTTTAATGCTTTCAGTAACAACCGGATTATGTTCCTTGCCGATGTTTAACTACCATATACTATGGTCAAACTGTTGATCAAATAGTATTAGAAGACAATTTTTATTACTTAAAATTAAATTTTCTGGAAAAAGAATTGTATTTTTTCAATATCTTTTGGTTATCGAGAAAAGTAGCCTTAAAGCTGCAACGGTATACGGCGCTTCAATAAACGGAATCACTGCCACTGCTTCTGTGTGCGACGCAACGCGCCAGAATTGGTTTGCACCTGCTTCTCCTGTTTCTTGATTAAAAACATAAAAAAAAGATTAAAAAATAGAGAAACGAAGTTTTAAAGCTATCACCTCATGGTGTTTTTTGGGTAACGCTAAGAACCAAGAAAAATACATTTTACTCCTACGAAGGACCATTTTCTAGATGGGGGCCGACTGTTCTGAAATCCGAACACTTCTGATCACTCAAAGTGTCGACATCTATACTGACCAAGCTGTTGCTCTGAAAAAATTACAATACACTGATAGTTTTTATAAACTGAATAGGCTTTTATTGTTATTTATCAGAATATTTAGTTTAATAAAGATATATATATATTAGTATTAATAAAGAGAATACTTAGTTTATTTAGTTTAATAAATTTAGTTTAATAAACATGGGGTTAATGAATTCAGTGAGGGTTCAAGGGGCAGAACTCTCTAGCTAGACGTTTATAAAAAATTAACGAAAAATTTTAATAAAAAAATTAATAAATAAAATTTATATAAAAATTTTCAGAATTTAATTAAATTTTGGAAGAATTGCATGTAGTAAATTGAAACAGAACTGAATGGGAATCCAAAAATATATACATCAAAATAAATGGATGTAAAAACTATTATTTTTTTGGATTCATGGATTAGAAAAGAATTACTTAAAGTATAAGTTATAGAAGCATTTAAAAGACCACCATTAAAAAACATAAGAATAATTAATGTATACTTATGTTTTACTCCGACTGTATGACTTATGTGATATGACTAGACAAATATCTCTTCGTAAAAATGCATATATAAAGAAAGAATGTTACGGGAGGTTTTTGCTAAACTTTACAGTACCTAAAATTATAAAATAATTCCTACAAACATAGGTCTAGAAACGCCTTATGGAGAAACGACTAGTTAAAAATCTCATATTGATTTCTGTTCCAATCGTACAATACAGTTATGTTGAAATTTTGAAGTTAGAAATTATATCATTAAATGAATAAAATAAATAAATAAAGAAAACAAATGTAAATTAATTAATAAACAATAGGTAAAATAAAATAGATGTGTTACTAGAGCTGGTTATCTTCTCTACTTTACCAGAAAATTGTTGTGAATCACCAAAAATGAGGTAAATCTAATCACACTTAGTACTTAGAATACATTTCTCAAAAAAAAAAAGAAAAAAAACGTTTTATATATATATATATATATATTGACAATCACTTTATAATAAAATATTTGTGACTTTTGTTTTAGTATTTAAAATGTATGATTAAATATTTACTCCGTTAATGACTCCGTTAATGACTTCTAAATCAATAATACAATTACACTAAAGCAAATTTAATTTAAATACCTCATAATACAACAAACGACAGTATTATATTCAAATTACTAGAAATAATTTAAAACAAACCGATTCAAATCGATTTGTAATAGAACTCTTATTTAATAATAGTCACCGTTGTTCATTCATTCATTCCTTCAAAGGGTTCTGCCATTAAGGCAGTTGCTGTCACGGCTGCTGCTCTCCACCTTGTTTTATTCTTTGCTAACATATCTGTTTCGGCATATTTTCCCTTTTCCGTAATCCCATACATCATTTGAATTCTCTTCCTTTCCTACTATTCACCAACCCTTCCATCGTATCCACTAATAATCACCTTCTTCTAATAACATATAATGCTCTAACCAGTTTACTTTCCTACATACAATCACATTTAGCATTTCCCTTCTCTTTCCGATTCTCCTTAATATGTCTTTATTTGTTAACATGGTCTTGTCATGTAAAATTTATCATTCTGCATCACACCCACATCTCAAAAGCACCTTTTTATTTTCACCTTCTCATTAAGTGTTTCCCCATTCTTTACATTTTTTCCCCGTTTTCTCTTTAAAAACTATTTCTGATGCTTCTTTATACATTAGCTCAACTTCCTTTTTTTCCTAAATTTTCTATCACTATACATTTTTTCTCAAGCCACTTTTCTTTAACTTTCTTGGTTTCCCTTCTTAGTCCATATTTCACCTTTTTATATTTCCTTCTACCTTCTTCTGTTTGTACATTTTTCCACTTTTTCCTTTCATTCATCTTGTTTAAAATTTCACTTGTAACTCATCTTTTCATATCCTGTTCCAGTTTTTAAGCCCTATTGTTTCTTTTGCTGTTTCCTTTAAACTCTTCTTACTTTTTATCCACTAACCATCTGAATTACTTGGTTTATCTCCCATTTTCAATTTTTCCACCAACAATTTTTCTGTTTCCTGAATGGTTTCCTGTTCTGTTGCTTCTCTAAATCATAATAATCTCTTCTCCTGCCACTCCCATGTTTCTTGAACTTAATGTTCTCTTCTGTCAGAAATAGATTGTAATTGAATGTATGTCTGCACATGGATAAGACTTAGCATTCTTTAAACAATTTCTAAGTCTTTGTTATATCACAATATAATCAGTTTGATATTTCTCTCTGCTCATTTCTGATACATGTATATCTTCTTTCTTTATGATTTTCAAACAGAGTGTTTCCCAAAACTAATTCCTTCCTCATGCAGATTCTAACCAATCTTTCTCCTCTTTCATTTCTAAATACTAGACCATATTTTCACATTGCTTTGTTTTCTTTCTCACCCCTCTCCAACCACAGCATCCAGTCACATAATATCACTACACATGCCCTGTTTTTTCTTTTCCAATTAACTCTTTTATCTTTTCATAACACTGTTTTACTTCCTCATCTGTATGCTGAGTAGTTACATTTATACCTGAATTATTACAGTACCTTTATCTTCTCTCTTTATCCTCATCATCATCCTGTCTCTTGGTATCTCTCCATTATCTTTTTATCTCATTTCACTTATACCAAGCAAGCCTAAGTTATTATTGACCATCTCATTCTTTACATTCTCAAGTTTTCCACTTTGTAGTAGTGTTAAGATGGTCCATGTTCCAGTTCTGAATGGTTTTTATCTTTCCATTCTTTACATTCTCAAGTTTTCCACTTTGTAGTAGTGTTGAGATGGTCCATGTTCCAGTTCTGAATGGTTTTTATCTTTCTCCTTTATCCTTTTATCTTTTCTGTAAAAATTATATTTGTCTGTCTTTCCTTCTCTAGAAATTCCTGATATACATGAAATCACTAGGAATGAAACAACTAATGGAATGAAAGTTCTTAATCATACTTCTTTTTTACAAATTCCCTTGAGTTATACATAATTAAATAATGTCTGAACTCTTTTCAACATGTATTAATAACAGTTTTATTATATAACAAAGAGGACAGAATGTTCTCTTTGTTCATCTTGAATTTCAGTGAGTTTCGCATGCTGGAATATAGTAATGTACGGAAATATAAGAAATATCACTCTTATTCTCCATTGTAACCCTTTTATGGAATGCTTGTTAATCTTGGGAATGGCTTACTATGTTTGGGAGTGACTTTGTTCCATGTCAGTTATTATTATTCTTATGGCAACAAACAAAATATATTTGTTCTCAAGATTGTTTTATTGAGGAAATTTTTTCTATTGTAATGTTTAATTTAATTTCTAAATTCTACTCAATAATTATTTGTATTAATTTAATAATAAAATATTTTTTTTAAATTTTTAACATATAGTATACATTTCTTGTATTGTTATTTAAGAATTTTACAGTATGCATAATCGATATACCTGAATAAATTAGAGAATTTATTTCTCTATTTTTGTAATGTAGTATTTTACATTTGATAGCAAACAAAACTTTGTTCAATGCAAGGACGGACAATATACTAATCTGTTACGATGATCAGTAACATAAAAACACACACGCGCGCGCGCGTGTGTGTGTGTGTTTGTGTGTGTGTAAGTACAGATTAAATGAGTACAAATAATTGGTGTGTTATTTTATAATTATGTACACACGTAAGTCTATTAATAAAATACTTCATTGATGACAAAAAGTATTTTTGAAAGTAGTAACGCAGGTAACTTAGGTGTTAGGTTTACTTATGTATCGTTACATTCGAACCTCATTATTTAACTCTGAACGTTTATGCAAATTAACTATTTGTGTTATCAGATTTAAGGAACAAGATATGTTCAATGAACTGAATCTTTTAACAACGTAAATTTGAACTGTCTTTTTATATGCGTAACTTTCATGATTCGTATACGGATATAAAACATAAGTTTAAGTTACAAAACTTCACAATAATTTTATAGCTACTTTTATTTTACTATATTTACTCGTGTTGTGTTTATGCATATATATTTTGTAATCAATCTCGAATGTTACGTTGATTATTTCAAAACTACCGTCATGGAATATTAAAGTCCACACACATTAGATTTTTCGCCCTAGAAGATCCAGATGGTCTCGCAAACTGAACCCAATTTCGTTTAGGGTCGAAACCAAGGTCGTCAATCCTTCTCCTGCAGTGTAGTACCTCTGGAAATGTATCGATAAAAATTTCAGTTCCTGAGACACGTAAATGAGGTGTCAGAGATGGCGAAAAGATGGTAGCGCCATCGGTCAGATAGTGACCAACGTCGAGGGTTCCCGCATATCAAAGCGGAGGGTTTTATCACAGGTGATGCACTCGAAAGTGTTATACAGAGCATCCGTCCGGTGTAGCTCTGGAAAGCCCAGTGCAATTCATAGTCGGACACACAAGATTGTCTCCCTTCGGGTACGTTGCGGTTAAGGACTATCTCGGGCGATACCGACTATTTCGGTATCATGGCTGATCTTGTATCCCTGAATCTCCTCGTTTGGAAGCGAAAAGTGATGTAACAAGTAGCAATTAAGGCGGATGCGGTGGCATCGCTTGTTCGCAGGTAGCAGAAGAGATGGAATAAGTTGAAAAGTGATAGATAAACTTTTAGATTGATTTCGGGTTCCAGAGGAGACTAGACTGCAAGAAAGGGGAACTGGAGTACGAGCCGATACATTTTCTGACCCGGCACGGTTACACTGAAGGATATCTATGCTTGTGGGCATTGGGAATCTCCATTATGTGTGACTATTGAGTAAGAAAGAAACTGCAGAATACAGAGTGTTCAAGTGCGACTGGTTCTTGCAAAATAGATAATATGATTGAATGATTTCGGGATGCCTATCCCAGACAGCATTATGGGAACTATGCTACAAACCGAATGAGGTAACACACACTGTCCAAAATTTTCGTCAAAATTATCCGGACGAAGATGGAGGAAAACTTACAGGTGTGAATTCTCTCTAATTTTTCCTTGGGGTTGGGATTCCTATTAAAATCAGTTCCCATCTCAAGAAGAAATAATCAACATAAAATAAATTAAAAAATAGATAGCACTCGACTAGTCTACTCTGTAATAAGTTATAGGACAGTGAATAGTACCTCCGTATACTGAGAAATATACATTAATGGTTAATTATCAATGGTTTAGCCAAATAAATATCTAAAGCTTACATTTAATACACCCTATTCCACATCTGCTCTGATAAATAGTTGAGTTTGTAAAATATACGTAGTTTTAAAAATTATTCTTATTTTAGACATATATTTTTATGTTAATTTTGCTACAATTACAATCAATGCCAATTTTATGAATTTATTTTATCATAATTGTTATTGGAAGTTTTGTGAGTTGTTTCTTTACAATATACGTAATATTATTAAAAAACTTAATTTTGGTGTCTGTAAACAACAATCCGTGATTATTATTGAATTCCAGTAGTGCTACAGGTTATGATCTAGATCCAGCATAATAATTATTCTAATATTAAAAATATATATTTCAATGTTTTAAATTTTTTATTGCTAACGAGTTCAATTAACTGTACTGTATCTGATGTGATAGGCTTAAAGCTATATTTTCACTGTTGAACTATAGTGATATAGCCTGTGATATATAATTGTAAAATAATTACAACGCAAAAATTAATTATTAACATTAAAATTTTCTGTAGTTCTTTATAAAAATTTCAATAAACAATATATTTGAATTGATAATTTAATATCTAGTTTTCTACTTATAAATAATTTATAATAAACGTATTTAGATATTTAATTATATAACGTTATAAGTTATAGCTTCTCATGAAAAAAAGATTACTTTTTAGGACATATGTGTGTTAACTGCTATATTATTTATAATACAATGTTATTGTTAGTAATATTTAAAAAGAAAAAAAAATTATAACCCAAATAATGTCTGTTCTGTTTTATAATGTTTTATTAAAAACTCGTTTTAACAAAATTAAAAAAAAAACCCTGAGTAATTTTTATTTTCAACCACAAAAGAATTTATATATATATGTAAATGCAAGAAAACACATTTTTTTTCATTCTTTATTAAGAGTATAAATTTCTCAACTTCATAAAATCGACCATATATTTTAAAATATAGACAATTATTCTATAATCTAATTTTAGGTTTTTGCCATGATTACTTAATCGATTCCACCACACTCTCTTTTTAATCAGTTTGGAATTTGGCTGTAAAATTTTTAATTCTACTGTATAATTCTTTTCTCAATCAACATAGGTCTATATGGATTGGGAAAATCTTGTTAAGAAAAAAATTAGTTTGCTATACACAGGCGACTCGCGATAACTCGAGTCTCAAGGGAACAAGAAATTACCTCAAGTTATGTATTATTCGAGTTATAGAGGTTAATTTTCAGATTTTTCCGATTTATAGAAGTTAAAAATTATTTCAAGATAGAGATACAAATGAGCAAACTTCAAGATACAAGTTAAATTGTTTGTTCGGTACTGTATTTTCTTATAGCAACTAAAAATCTGTAAGTACTGTACCCTATATTAATGATTATAAAACAACTTTAAAAGTTTATCAATAGATATTTTAATGAGTAAAAATTAACTTAACTAGAAATATGTAATAGATGGAAATAAACAATAACCTCATAAATGTTATTACTGATATATAACGTTGTATTGACTTATTATAAGCAATAAACAAAGTAATATACATTATTACTTACAAAAAGTCCGTAATTTTACTTTGATTTTGATTACTAACAACTTGTGAGCCCATATTCTCAGTAGGAACAACAGAAAATTTTGTCTGGAACTTCGTTAGTTTTTTTCTAACTAAATAAAACTAACGAAGAGAACGCGCAAAGTATTTATAACACCTACAGAGTCTTTAACCTTCACATTTATATTTTCTTTCAACACTTTCCTCATTTAAAGAGTAATTTTTATCATTATTTAATGATGATACGAAGTCAATATCATTTAATGTTCCATGCTACATCTTCATCTACTCGGAACTCTTCAAGTGTAAGGTCTTCTTTTAGGTGGGTGGTTACTGTCTTCCACTCAGCATTCATATCGGTAATTGCTAGTCCCATACAGGTACAGAGGTAACGTTGAATAATAGAGGTAATGCTAAGTAAGGTTTTGATTTAGTCATGATTTTTCGAGTTATAGAGGTAATCATTTGATTATTTCGACTCATAGGGCTACAATTTTCTCAAGGGAAATGAAAAAAAAATCGCTTTATCCAGGATTACGAGTTATCAAGGTTCGTTTCGAGAGTCGTTTTGTCAGAATATTAAGAAGTCTGGTTTTAGTTAATTTTATAATAGAGGAATTAAGTATAAGTTAAAAAATAAAAAGAATATGACGAAGATATAAAACTTAATATATAAAACAAATAGAGGATATAAAAATGAGCATATAAAATTTAAGAAATATGTTGAAGATAGGAAAGAGAAAAAGTATAAAATAAACAATATTATTTAGTCAAATGACTGATAATTAAAAAAAATATTAAAAAAACTACGAGTATATTTATTAAACTTAAGTTTTTTTTTTTGTTACATTCATTTAGATTTTTTAAAGCATTTCCTGCTGTATTACTTTCCTCTCAGATATATCCACGGACTCGTTTAGTTGTGGATGATCGTGACTATACTGTACTGGATAATATCATAATTTGATTTATGTAAACTTGACATTAATTAAAACTACTTATTGTTATTTAAAATATTACGTAGTTGTAATTTATATATCAACACTTATAGATTATTAAATGTTATTGGAACAGATATTTTCATTAACGTAAGGGAAATACAGTTCCATTCGATAAGGAATGAAAGTAAAAAATATATGTACATATATAAAACTATTAAATCTAAACATCACTGAACCGTTACATGCATGTGATATTGACAAGAACACACAGAGATTATCTGGAAGTTGCCTGATATTATACTGCAGTTTAAAGATATATATCTCGATGCATTGAATTTATTTTATTAAAGTAGGCGTACTGTGTCAATCAGATTACGGTAGATTGATGTCAATATGACCTTGTGATGAAATTCTATGGTATGCTTGCATTTTCATTCATATATTTAAATTTACTCAGTCGACTAAGCGTCGATGCATTCAACCTATGCAGTCGTTGAATAGGTTGCATGGGGCGTGGTTGTGTGTATTAACCGATATGCAATGACTTCTCTTTTTTTCTTTTCTTTTTTCGATTAAAAAAAATTATAAATATTAACGACTGCTTTCATTTTATATCTATCTTTTATTTAAAGTAACACCTTATGTTACGGCATTAAATAATTTAATTTATATTATAAATCCATTTATTTCATACTGCATTTTTGCTTTTACCTTTTCCTTATTTACTAAGTATAATTAATAAAAGTTAACTTTCCCGACTATAATTATACATACTGTTATAGCAGCTGTAGCTATAACCGGAAAGTATATAAATAGGTAAAAACAACATCTATAGAAAACTGATGTTTATTTAAGTTTTGTACCTTAAGGAAACATTAAAAAAAAAGTCTAAAACAGAATATAGATTTAAATAAATTTTAAATAATCTGCAACAAAAGTCTTTATTCCATTGCTCCCAAGTCCAAAAATTTATTTTTGTCGGACGTTTCTGCGTATATACTTATGTATGTTGGCCTGTATTTAGTCTTATAACTCTGGACCCCGTTGACCGATTTTCTTCAAACTTGCTAGATAGGTACTACCTTCAGGGGGAAAAAATGTATTAAATTTTTTCAAAGATTGGAAAAAGTTGTATTTTGGCCGAAATAAAATTTCAAGACTTTAATAGGACTCTTTAGGGCAAATTCCTTTTTAAAAAGTTCAATGTTTTTTTTATTGAGATCACATATTACAAAAAAAATTAAATTTAATATTCGCCCAAGTCTCTAAAAAATGATTATATATTTTTATTTTTTTAGCTACATCTTACTTCAGAAAAGGAGTTAATGGAAATTTATTGCATCTATATTTTCTACATTAAATAATCAAACTGTATGTTTCATCAAAAAAGATGTTTTGTTTTTTAATAAATTTCAAAATTCTTACTTTTATATTTAGTTTCTGTAGACTTTATTCATACTATTTCATATTTTAAGTTTTATTTTTCGACAATTGTTTATGACAAATTTAACAAAATTATTTTACGCCAAACATAAAATACTGTGTTTTTCGATCCCAAAATTTTGTCTTTCACCCCAGATTTTTCGAAAACTGCTAAAAATACAGTGGGCCCTTTTTTTTTTCTTCAGAATTTTAGGCCAGATTTCATATAAAACCACAAAATTTTGCTCTTTAATTTTGGTCCCAACAATTAAAGTCCTGTTTAATTTACTGGAAGTGCAGAAATCAGGACGAAATTTTTCGCCGACCGATACTTTCTAACGAAGCGTTTCCAAACCTATGTTTATATGAAGATTCTTTTTTTATTTTTACAAGTAAAACATGTCCTGAAATTTGTTACATTCTTCATGAATTACAGTGAATATTAGATTCAACAAATTTTGAACATTTGTTTTTTATGTAGGCGTATAATTCAATAATTTATTGCGTATGCAAAATATTTTTTTAAATTTTAATTTTTTAACTAATATTTTGTAGAATAGCTTAAAATATTTTCAAAATAAATATTTTTATTATTTTCCATCAGTTTATCGCAGTTAAAATTCTACAAATAACTTTTGTTAACGCAATCGTTACTACTTTATGATTTTTTAACTGAAAGAAGTAACACTATTTATTGTAATATATTTACTGTTATGATTATGATGTTTCTGTGGTTTTCCTTTCGTATAATAAAAGAACAAGATAAAGTGAGAAGGGCTTTCTATAGCTTACTATATTCGATTCCTTTCTTATAATTACACACAAAACTTAAGTAGCACCGTTACAATTCTTTAAAACCGAAGTACATTTTTATTATGCAACAGAATAATACAGACATTTAATTTATAAAAGAGACTATATAATTTAATCACATAATATTAGAGCAGCACGCAGTTGTTGTACGTATATCATTAAATTTTAATAATAAAGGGTTTGCATGCTATGCCACAAAAAAATGAATTGAAATTTATAGTAAAATGCTATATAACGATTTTGAAATATTTTATAATAATTTGGTATAATTTCTATTTCTTTGTTTTTCGATTGTTTTTTTGTTATGTAATCACGCATCTAACTTATAATAATCTTTTTAAAATAAAATAGTCTACAATATTTTATAAGAATGTAAGAGGAATGCAAGCCCGCGCACCCATATTACGTTCCGCTCTAATTAATATTAATACGCGATATAAAACGTAATAAACTTTAGTGTTATGCGGGCGGCATGTTAGAACTTTTGTTATCTAATTATTTACTAACAACATGTGAGATTTACAATCGTTATAACTGAAATTAATTTAAGTAAATATGATTGATAATCCCATATAAGCCGTAGGGTATTACACTTCATTATACCATAACAATATAAATTTATTCGATATCTCGCTTTTAACTATTATACGTTTTTCAACTGTAACTGTCTTATTTTCGAGTTTTATAAAAAGGTTGTTAGTATTTTATGTTTAAAATTAACCTTACCTCCTGATTCAAAAGCATTTCAAGATTATATATTCGTGGCCGAGTGGTAGCGTCTCGGTCTTTCATCCGGAGGTCCCGGGTTCGAATCCCGGTCAGGCATGGCATTTTTCACACACTCTACAAGTCATTCATCTCATCCTCTGAAGATATAACCTAACGGTGGTTCCGGAGGTAAAAAAAAAAATTATATATTACTGAATTACTAAAGAGGTGGGATTGAAACCTTCGAACTCTCCTAGCGGCATTGTAACTATAACTAGTCCTTTTTATTTTTTTGCAATTTCCGTCATGGAAAGACATTGTCTTTGTATTTTCAAATAGAGTTTTATAATTGAAACGCAGAAATATCGGTTGCTAACATTATTGATACCGTGTTTGTTATATACTTCCATTATCGTTCAGAAAAGAAGAGAAAAAAGGAACGAAACAAACAGAACCATTCAAAAGATAAATTCAAGCTGCTGATTCTCATTATTTCATTAGGTGTTTGGAAACACAGCTTTTTTTTTACCAAAAATATGTCCATATCCTTTTACTTATACAATAATTTTTACTTGCTTATCTTCAATAAATGCAAAAAATAAGCTTCTCTACGATAGGAAGATTCATTTTCAAGAACAAACTCAAAGTTCTTAAAAAAAAAAACACCTTCATTCACCCACGGTGTGTTGATGTAATATTATAAAAATAATTAAAAGGAAGACTAAAGTAATGCAAGCAAACATTAAAGAGGATTCACCGGTAAGAGTAAATTAAAGAAGAATAGAAAAAATAATAAAAAAAAAAAATTACAAATATTTAGGTGCGATGGTAACAGAGGAAGAGTGCAATGGAAATTTAAAAAATCAGATGTGGACACTACATGACTTCCTTGAAGGCCTGTTAAATTACATTTAATAGGCGTTAAATTAAATACATATATTTTTCTATCAAATAATTAAAGAAAATTATTAATTTTTAAATAACACAATTTTTAGAAAATTCTGCTTAGAAAATTCAAAAATAATAGATTCTAAATTATAATTTTCAATTAATTTTAAATAATCATATGTTTCACCAAATCTATTACATATACACATATTTTTGAAAGCCCATAAAATGTTATTTCAGTAATAACATCTGATATTTTTTCTTTCTATCTTTTTTTTATTTTTGTATTGATATTACTGAAATATTATTCATTATAAAAATTTTACATTCAGAGGTTAATTAATATTTATTAATTAATCAATATATTTAAACTTAAAAAAAGGAGATGAGTCCGATTCCAACCGAAGTGCCTTCCGCTTGTAAGATCCAAAATTTCATTAATTCAAATTTTGTTTGGCTATAATTCTAGAACCAATTAAAAAGTTACCACTTATAATATATCGTTGAAAATCTCTCAATGAGGGCTTATTACTGCTGTTAAAAAGGTTAATTTCCAATTTCTTTAGATTTTGGTCTTTTTTGGACACTTTTTGTTCAGTCAACTGCAATCAAAAGGGGAGGTGCAAAACTAGATCTTACAACAGTTTTACATCTAAAATTTCAATGTCCTATGGCTATTATTATATATACATAATTTCAATATCCTATGGCTATATTATACCCTATAATATAGCCATATGCGAGATATTGCATAAGTATGTACTCCTACAGACGTCACGCTGAAACTAATAAAAATGGATTCAAGGATGGTCAAAATGGATATTTCCGTTGGAATTTGAAAACAGAAATTTTTCGCGATTACATATGTACAAGGAAGTAAAAAAAATTGTAAAGAAGCCTTCAATAAGAAAAGAGAATGAATTACTATGGAGTAAAGTCTGAACAGAAATTGATGGAGGCAGAGATTCTTTGCAATGCCATTTAATGGTTTTTGTTTTTTAATTATATCTATCTTGTATGATGCACATCTTTGCGAGGCATAAATAAGTTTCAGGGAGTACATAAGAACTTTAGGGCTAGGACATTTACTCGTTTTCTATGAGCATATATTTTAGTTCTTATAACAATTGTGCGATATTAAATAATATATTGACGCGTGTTTGCGGTTCGACCAGAATATGGAGAGGCTAACAAAATTTCTTAAAAATACAATTTATTAAATATATAGAATAATAATATATTAAATACTGAAACTTAAAACTAACACACAGTAAACCTTAGAACTAATATCACAATTTCATTAAAATCTGTAAAGGGTGTAAAAGGCCCCTTAACAGATAACTAAAAAAAAACTAAAAAAATTAAATTTTATTAAAAATACTTGTACGTCGCAGGAATAGGAGAATCCGGTCTATGATATTCTGGTCATTTCAAAGAATGTGGCGAATGCTTTCTGGTAACTTAAATTTGCGACGTAAGGCCGCATAACGTATGCAGTCTAACAAGATATGATTCACAGTTAAGCAGCAGTCGTATCTTACGCACAGCGATGCATTCTCTCCTGACATACTGTAAAGTACCCGTGAGTGGCTCTCGTATGTCCTATCCGCAATCGACAAAGGACCACTTCCTCCCGACGAATTTTTCTACATGAGGAATCCCATGGCAACACAGAATCTTTAAAATACAGCAGTTTGCTATCAACAGTAGCCGTCCAGTCATCTTACCACTTTGCACGAAGGGCGAGTTTTATATGGTTTGTAAAGTCGCATTTCTTTTTGCTAGTATGTTACTTATCTAGTATTTTTTTCCTATTAACGAAAGTTATATGCAGAAAATTTTTATATAGATTTGAATACTAGATCATATATACGATAGATAGTAGTTGGCTTTCAATTAACCACACTCTCAGAAATGGTCAAAATGAGATTGTACAAGACTACACTTGATTTACATTCATAATATATAATCCTTATTCATTTTCTGAAGTTTAGGCATTATCTCTCATTTAACAACTTCTCATGTTTGATTTACATTTCATTTATATTCATAACATATCATCCATATTCATCCTCTGAAGTAATGCTTTATCGTGGTTCCAGAGACTAAACAGAAAGAGAGTGAGGTGGGAGGAAGGGAGGATGAGAGAGTATTTTTTCCTAAATAATTTATTCCTTCCATCACAAAAAATTTAAAAAATTAAAGATAAAATTTTTAACATAAAAATTAAATATAAGTTCCTGTGTTGAGGTACATTTCACTGTTTTCCCGGATTTTTCATCGCTCATCCGTTTTACTTGGTTCTAGTATCTTTCATAGTATCCTTCTGTCGTTAATTTCTATTATAATAGTTATTTTCTCTGATTAAGCGTTGGTAATCAGTACCGTAGAGAATTTTAGGTCGAATTACTGTGGTGTAGTGCTTAATCAAATCTATCTTAAACATTCGTGTTTTGTTGAATATGCTCTTTGTCAAGACTTAAGCTTTCTACTTTCTACACTTTGCTGAAGCATTCACCTATTTTATTATTTTATTTAAAATTTAATACGTTTTTAGTTACCTTAATTATTATAAAATACCACTTTAATTTATATATATATATATATATATATATATATATGTGTGTGTGTGTGTGTGTGTGTGTGTGTGTGTGTGTGTGTGTGTG